>VUQH01015160.1:10510-24249 GCA_015106775.1 Etroplus canarensis
ACTTAAAATAAATAAAAAAAAAACACAAAAAAAAACACACATATATATATATATATATATATATATATATATATATATATATATATATATATACACACATATACACACACACACATACATATACATATATATAAAGTGTGACACTAAAACTGTGCTAAACGGGGCACAAGACTCATAGAAGGAGCCTATGGTTCAAATAACTAACTCTTGTAAACAAGTGCTTATTGGCCAGATATGACCGCACTGACGTTTGTGAGGAATTTCATTGCACTAAAGTGACCTCCTTTGTTTTATTTCCTTCATTGAATTAGCTAGAAGGAGGTAGCAGAAGAAAGCCAGCTTTGTGACAGAGGTTTCCTGTATATTATGTGCATTAGGTGATCCTGAAGTAGTATTTCTGTCCAGGATATGAAAATATTAAGAGGGATTCCAAGTATAGGCAAAGGAATGCCTTGAAAATTCACCTAGGGAGAGGCCTAAGGGGACATCTGAGTTTTTTCCAGAGTTTATTTTGGACACTAGGCCGGGATGGGAGGAGGAAGGAAGATCACTGGATCACTGACCTGACTTTTTAAACCTGGAAGCCTCCTTGTCAACAAACAATGAAGGGGGAGTACCACCAAAATTCAGCTGCACCTGAGTCAATCAACACAGTGTGTATGCACTGAAGTCACAGTGTGAGAGAGTCACTATCATTACCAGTGTATGTGGCTAATCTAAACATAGCACTGATAGGAGTTTTCCCAGGCACTTAGAAGAGAAATGTGCATGACCACTTTAAGTAGCTTCTAGCAGCTGTGAAGAAAAAAATGAAACACTACAGGCTGTGGAAAGAGTAGAAAGTGGATAAGGCAGCCAGTGGAGAAGAAAGAGGTCACAGATGACTCACGATGGGAGAATGTTTGTGTGTGTGGGAATATTCTGGTGGAAGTAGGAATAAAAAGGCACCAAAGTGAGCAAATGAGTGACATACAAGTGATATACAGCTGTGTTACCTGTGGCACAAAGAGCGATAAATGTCAGCGTGTGTTTGCGGACCATCGCCACCTTTTCTTTGGGGAGGGGCAGCCTGCGTATGATGTGCTCTATAAAATCATTAGGGATGACGGAGGCCATGTTCCACTTCAACTTCCCCAGCACGACCAGTTCCCAGTCCTAAAGCACAAAGACAACAAAAAATGTGTCAGTCAGGGAGTTAAATGGCGTGCTGCCACATCTCCACTGCCCATGAAAAAGATCTTAGTCTGCCTCTATTCCAGAGGAAACGGCTATGTAAGAAGAGTAACATTTATTCGTTTTATCTCTCCTCGCTGTATCTTATTATCTGCATGCCTTTCTCATTCCTCGCATCCTTTGTGTTCATATCGCCAGCATGTGACAAGCTTTGCCCTGCTTAGAGGCCCTGCCAATGAGACAGCGAGCCCCTTCCTTCCTGTCACAAGCCTCAAACAGCTACAATGAGCCAGCACTGCACAGAGATGACTCTTTGCAAGAGCAAAAACAGTGCACATACTGCTTCATTTAATTTCCTGTGTGTTAATTCTTTGTATTCAAAACCCACTCATTTAATAGAGTTGTAATACTCTTTGGGTTTTTCAGTACTTCAAGTAAGAAGCAGCAGTATAACTTTGATCTAAGTTAAATATTTTTAGATGTCAAACAAAGACTTCAACATCTAAAATGAACTCAGGGGAACAAATTGTCATTTTCATTATGAGGGACAGGATTTATCACTTTCAAGTAGTGCATTCAGAAAAGTCTATACGTTTCTACCCATCCTGCGAGCTTTAATTTTTACCTCGACCATGGAGGTTATGCTTTTCGTTCAGTTTGTCTGTTTTTGTGTGCATGTGTGTTAGAGGAATCACGCAAAAAGTAACAGATGGATTTGAATAAAAATGTTACTGGAAATGGGGCTCGAACCAAGTAAAAGTAATTAAATTTCAAAGTCCATTCACATCTGGATGAGGGGAATTTTTTGTAGGATTCTTTAACATTTCACGATAGGGTACCGATCTCAGACTGCTTGTTATGCCCGTCTCTCTCCTAAACTACTAAATATTTTTTAGGTAATTCAACCAAAAAAAAAACCCCTTGGTTTCACTGCAGTCTTAAAATGAGTTCAATGAACTTAACTAGATAAATAAAAAGTCATCTGAGCTGTGACAATAACTTGACCTGATGCATGTGTGCTCTTTCTGAAAACCCCGTTTCTTTTATGGCATTTGTTTTAAGGTTCTAGACTCCAACTGAGGTGCTATTTAAAGTTACAGAGATGTGACAGCAAAAACAAACAGAAATTTCAAGAGAAAAAAAAACATGGGTGGTGTAACACCTTTTTAAATGTGGTTATTGCCAACTATCATTGCAATGTTTGTGTGAGCACAGTTGATAGTATTAACTAACTTTTGTGTTCTTCTAAAAGTGCTGTACCTAGAGGTGATAAGTGGAAATATGATGTAGGGACACCAGGTGAGACAAAGTGCGGCAGTTTATGGTTTTGCTTTGTCCATACGACAAATATTCCTAGAGCTAAACTCAAAAGGGAATATCACATTGCTTACGAGGAGACACATTTTTACTTAACTCAGCTTTTTTGGGAGCCTGTTTTTCTTCTGGGGGAAAAATATGATCTATTATGCATTTCAATGACAGTAAAGGAATTTAAAACATTTCAAGAATAACACACATTCTGCCAACATGACTGACACTGGTGCTAGCATAATGAGAAGCTACTACATCTTTTCAACCTATGCAGTGCTGTTCCTTAACCAGAACTAGTTCCATGCATTTCAAGTGAATAAAAGATAGGTGTTAATAATGATGGAACTCACACCATTTAATGTCATTTGACACTGAATAACCACAACTGATTTAAACTTTTCTCACTTTCTCTTTGTGTCACAAAAAAGGTAAAAGGTAGTAAACACCAAAACCCCAACACTTGATGGGGACAGTCCCCCCACCTCTAAATGCTTATCTTTCATCTGAATTGTCAGTCGGCATTCACATTTACGTGGGTTTCTTGTACATAACCAGATACAGACGTGCTGATGTTCAACCTATTTTCGCCCCAATGGTGATCAGTGATTGTGAGATGAACAGGGAGGTTTGCAGTGCAGTCACTTCCTGGACAGCTGCCCTGATGAAGAATACCCCTTCACTGTCCTTAAATTTCTCTCTCAGCTAAACTGGTCGCACATTCATTTCAAGGAAGAGCTGCAACATCTTTCAGTGGCTCCTGCTGCCTGTGCGGATATCCAGGAATCTGGAATCTTAGACAATATGGAGCATCAAATCGGACAGATGTCATTTCCCTCAACAGCTGCAGGCAATACAAGAGGATGCACAGAGAGCATGTGCAACAGGTCAAAATAAGTAGCAGATCTTACCTCAACATCTAAATTAGCCTGGAACTGAAATAATAGCTGACTGGATGTCAATCTGCAACTATTGTAATATTTAATTAGTTGTTGAAGTTATTTTAATTTAATGGAAATGTCCAACAGGACATTTTCAATTTTCTTTAGGGTGGGAACTAACTTGTTCATAAAATGTCAGTTGTAAGTGTATTAACTTAAAGTTTGTTGCCTTAAAAATGCTTATAACATCCAGCTAGCAGTCCCAAACCAAAAGTTTATGGTCACAGAACAAATACTGGGACATTAGGGAACCTGAAATCAATATTATTGGTTTTATGAAGCACATCTTTGCTTTATGCTATTAATAATAGTTCAGGCTCATGAGCATCCACAGGTCCACTACAACTGAGGAAACTTGCTTTGCTGATGAAGACCATGTGATACTATCATGAGCTGAAGAGCAAGCAGACTGTAGGGTGAGCTGATTACCTTTGGCTTTTGGGCTCTGTTGGAGAAAACAAACTTACACCTTATATAGCAAATAAAGAAAAGTAACTTGTGACTTTTAAAGCACCAAAATGATGGAAACACTGCTCTCAAAAGCATCCTTATCTAAAAGTTTGTTAAACAGTACTGTTGAATGTTCCCAAAACAGATGCTCTTCTTGTTGAACACCCACTTACATGCAGGGAGCTCAGTATAAAGAACTCGTAGCCTAGCATAAAACACTCAATATGTACAGCATGCACCATGAGACCCATGTCTTATACTGCATAACTACCACTAGATGGCATCACACGCCTCTTCAGGCCACATGGATCCAAAGAAAGGATGTGGCTGTATTGTGCTCCACTTATAAGGAAAATAGGATACTTCCTGTGAAACCAATTCAGCCATTAGCAACATGAAGTCATCGAAAAATGTGACACCACATTTTCATGCTCCCACGAATGAATGAAATGAATGAGTGAATGGGACTGTTGAAAATCTTACCAGCAGTTCCCTTGGTGTTATGGAGTTGTCTGTATACATGCAAAGTTTCTCTGCTGATATGGGCCTGCAGTCCTTTAGTTTAGAGGCCAGGAACATGCACACAGCTCCCAGAAGCTGCAAATAACTCTTTCTTGTGGGCATCACTGCTAAAAATCTGTCCAAATAATTAATAGCTAAAGGGAAGACATCTTCATTACTCTTCTCCTCTTCACACACCTGGAAAGTTTAAATAGAAGACACACATATTAGGTAAAATTATGCAGAAGAAAAACACCTTTCAATATCTAGAAGAAAAAAAAAATCAGACACAAGGCTGAGAGTGGTCTTGCAGACAAGACTGTTTTTTTTTTTTTAAATTGCTATAGTACTGTTTTATAGTTAAAGGTTAAATTGCAGATTTTCAAGTCTCTTTCCTGCTTGAAAGGCTGCAAAGTCAGAGCAGGGCAGAAACAAATTAGTTCAATAGGAAGTCGTTCTGCAAAACCCCCCATCGCCATTCAACTCCTCTTCCTTGTTGAGGCTTGCCTCGACTTAAAAAAAATATTTAAAAATAAAATGAACCCCCTAGGAGGTTTGCAAAGGGTGCAAAATACACGCACGTTTTGCTAAAACAGTTTCCGACAGTTGCTGAAAGAGAAGTTTGTCAAATTTAAGTCATTTTCACGTCTTGAAAAAAAATGAAAGCGGCTTAGCATTCACGCTGCCTGCCTTGCCCCGAGCTGGAGTCCCTTTTAAAAATTAATAATAATTACTGTGAGGGGAAATTTTCCAGTTTTCGATCATGTAAATTAAGAATAACTTCTCCCCTGTTGTCTGAGCAAGCCACGAAGCGGAAAGCACCACGTTTGAAGCTGTTAATCAATGTAAATATGAAGCTAGGCTGTTTCTTTGAAGCTGAATTTTCTTCGTGGTGGAATTTCCGACTCTCCCACGCCTTTGGTGAGTCATTCTTGTTCAATTGTCAAACAGGTTAATATCCATGACAGCTCTCCATGGGCTAAAATACCCCGCTTATGCGCCAGAAACAACTTTTAAGTGTGCAAAAAAAAAAAGGAAAGTGGCGTAAGCTAAAGCGCTTTAGCCCCGCAAATGCATAAAATGCCAACAAACCTCGTGCATCCAACCTGCAACCATTCGTCTCATATAAGGCTGAATATCCTTCTGGACCCGCTGGAAATATGAACATTGGGGTAAAAACCTGTCCTCGATTGTTAATAAACTTTGCAACACTCTGTCATCAAAGAGGATGTTTGGGTCAGGCTGGGCTCTCACGGCTAGGTCCGACTCCAGGCAATACAGCTCCATGACTCGGGCCCCGTCTGTCCCCCCTGTTTTTTGTTTTTTTTTTTGTTGTTTTTGTCACTAATTAATAAAAAAAAGAAAAAAAAGGAAATAAATATTGTCACAATGTTTTCGACAGCGGACAGGAGGAGCAGAAGCGCCCAGGACGAAGCATGAGGCTGAGACTGCTGGGTTTGCTCCAGCCCTGCTGCCTCTCCGTTCTTCCTCCGCCGCGGCGAGGCGCACAACATCCGGTTTAACCCTTCGAAATAAAAGTCTAGAGAGCAGTGGAAATTTTATTTACCCTGCACAATTCTTCTAGCGCAGGGGCAGCAACCTTAACTATTAAAAGAGCTATTTTGGCCAAAAATTAATCATGAAGGAGCCACAGAGCATATTTGATCCTGATACTGAAATTGACAGTGGCTTTTAAGTACAAACAAATTCCAAAAAGGCTGGGATTAAATTGAAGAAATTGAAGAATTTGATGGCAGTAACACATTTTATAAAAAAGTCACGGCAGTTTACCACTGTGTAGCTTTCCCTCTTCTTTTAACAACAGTCCTTAAATGTCTGGAAACTGAGATCAGCTGCTGGACCTTTGGGAGAGGAATGTTGTCCCATTCTTGTCTGATACAGGATTCTGGTTGTTCAACATCCTGGGTCTTCTTTGTCATATTCTGCACCAAATGTTTTCAGTTGGTGAAAAGTCTGGACTGTAGGTTGCCATGCTGTTGTAATAGCTGCAGTATGCGGTTTAGTATTGTCTTGCTGAAATATGCAAGGCCTTCCCTGACATTGTCTGGACGGGAGCATAACCTTCTAGCACTGATGGTACCTTCACCATGCGTGACTACTCTGCAGTAGGATATTAATGATTATTTGATAATGAAACAATACAATAATATTTGCTGTTTTGATACTCTTAATCATAAAAACACCAGCAAACTGCAGAAAATTGTCACAGTAATGGACAATGCACAAAAGAGGTGAAGAAGAGAGATTACTGGTGACACTCTTTATAACTTCCAGATCTGTATAAAGTGAGTGTGCAAAACATTATTTTGGGCCATTGGCATCCTTTGCATGTTGAGTTCCAGAGCGAAGGCTTGTTTTTCCTAAAATTACCACTAACAGATTCAGATAGACATTTGTTCCATCTGCTATTGTTATTTGAAATAAAATTTGAACCCTTCCTCTCATGGTTTATGGTGACAGTGTTGTATATTGGGATCCAGCCTTACATTTTGTGTATTATACTGTACATATGTATGTGTGTATATTGTATTCATGTATGTATATATTGTGTTGGACTAATGTATTGTGTTGGCTGCTCTCTTGATTTTTCCCCAAAGGGTCACCAGTGTATAAATCCACAATGTTAATTTGGTAGAGACTTTACACAATCCTTCATGGTGAGACGGGCTTGTGTCCTCTTGTGTACTCCTTGCAAACAAATTGCCCAGTTGGCACATTAAAGTTTTACTCTAATGTACTTTTACTCTGCTTTACAAAGTTTTGTTGCATTTACGATATTACTGAAATAAAATAACAAAAATAAAACATGTTAACACACATGACTCTCCATGAGCTAAAAATATCTGTTTATGGGCCAAAATGAAGCAATTATGAAGAGGAAGAAAATATTTATTAGTATGTTTTCACTGGTGATGGAGAAATTGACAGATGAGGTCAGGCAGGAGTCTCCATGGACTATGATATTTGCAGATGACACTGTGATTTGTAGTGAGAGTAAGGAGCAGGTGGAAGAGAGCCTGGAGAGGTAGAGGTATGCACTGGAGACAGGAGGAATGAAAGTCAGTAGAAGCAAGACAGGATACATGTCTTGCTTCTTGAGAGGGAAGTAGGTGGAATGGTGAAGATGCAAGAAGTAAAGGTAAAGATAGATGAATTTAAATATCTGGGGTCAATCATCCAAAGCAGTGGACAATGCACAAAAAAGGTGAAGAAGAGAGTACAGGCAGGGTGGAGTGGGTGGAGATGAGTGTCAGGGGTGTTTTGTGATAGCAAATAGCAGCAAGAGTGAGAGGGAAGGTTTACAGTAGTGAGACCTGCTATGATGTATGGTTTGGAGAAGGTGGCACTGGCAAAAAGACAGGACATGAAGCTGGAGTTGGAAGAGTTGAAAAGATTTTTGCTAGGAGTGACCAGGATGGGCAGGATTAGAAATTAGTACATCAGAGGGAAAGCTCAGGTTGAGTTGTTTAGAGACAAAGTCATAGAGGCAAGGTTGAGATGGTCTGGACATGTGCAGAGGAGGGATAGTGGATATATTGGACAAAGGATGTTGACGATGGAGTTGCCGGGCAGGAAAAGGAACACCACAGAGAAGGTTCATGGATGTAGTGAAGGAGGACATGCAGAGGGTTGATGTGTTAGAAGCTGATGCAAGAGATGAGATGAGACGGAGGCAGATGTCAGGTAACAGGAACAGCCAAAAGAAGAAATATAGACCTACTTTTGAGGGCCACTTTGACTCCTACCTGTGTTTGTGCAAATGAATCCAATTATTATTTATCATTTTATGATAAATAAAATATGTAGCAGCTTAGCTTAAAAAACAAAAATTATACAGTAATTATGAAAAAGTTTATTAAGGTGTGTTAACAGAAATGAAATTCAAATGTTAAAATTATAAACAATGCAAAAGCAAATACTATACAGCTAACATTATTGTTATTATTATTATTATTGTTGTTGCTGTTTCCACATATCAATAAACTGCAAGTGGACACTACTGTGGTCCTATCGTAGCTATAGAAAGAATATTCCAAATTTCACAATTCATATATAAAAATATGTTTTTTATATGGGCTCCAGCTGTGAATAAAATTCTGACTTTACTTGGCTGGGTGTTTACAACGGTTTTAATCATGCTGCAACAAAAACAGCAAAATTGATATTCTGGGAGGGGACTTAATATTAACTTGGTAGAAGGCAGTATTAAAGTGGATATCAACGAGACTGCTGTTGTATATAAAAAAGGAAAGAATGCCACATCTCTAGACTACAAATCATAGACCGTTTACATTGTTATATGCAGTTTATGGTATAAATCAGCCCTTAGCACTGTCTGCTATTAGGCCTGAAATTCCCCCAACCCAGCTGGCCCAACACATTCGAGGATCCTGCAATAACTCAGGGAACTGACTGCAAATATGACAGAACCCTTTTATTAATTATCTCCCCTCAAAAAGCCAACAACCTAACGGAATAGAAAGGCATCAGAGGAAAAGTTCAACTGCAGAGTGATATACACTCCTCTCCTGCAAGTACCTGAGGATCTGTTGAGGTCAGAGGGTGTACACCAGACTCTATGGGGAAGTCCACATACCCTGATATATGTTTTGACTATGTCTCAACAAGTATAAGAACCCTCCCATGCTGATGTGCACAAGGGCAGGTAGGGATATCATGGATGCGTTGTCGTTGTTATCATGCTACCTTCTAGTTAGCATTGAGTCTGAACAAATAGAAGTTGGTGCTTCTGTAGTCGCTGCAACAACAAATTGCAGGGCACTTGTATGTCCACAGAGAGCCTCACTGGACCCCAGTATACTCATAGAAGCACAGTGAGGTAAAGGTTAAGATTCATGGTTTGGGTTGAAATAAATGCTTTTGCAATATAAAACAAAATAGACCTATTTTCTGTCATAGATAGATAGATAGATAGATAGATAGATAGACAGACAGACAAGTGTGAGCTTTTGACTCACACTCTGACTGCTCTTGTTTAGTGTCAGTGGAGAGGACATTCCCAATATGGTCATATCTGTACATATCTGCAAGAGGCAGCCAATCAGAGAAAAGTTACCTTCCAAGGACAGGAGCTAAAACTGCTCATTTCAGACAGTGACAACTGAGAGGCTGCACTAAAACCCAGTAAGATAAATAAGGATTATTTTGAGCTGACAATCATGCAAAGCTACTCTAGTAGAGAGTAGCTTTGCTGTACATAGCCATACAAATCTCTGTTTTTGACACATCTCTCCAGACTTCCAGGGTGCTAAATCCCACACCATCAAAAAGTGATGACCCAGCATACATTTTAAATGCAAACATAATTATACAATCATGAAAAACTATGTACACCTCACCTATGTACAGTAGCTTGTAGAACCACCTTAAGGATCAATAACTTGAAGTAATTGTTTACTGAATGCCTTTATCAGTCTCTCACATCTTTGTGGATGAATTTTGACCCGTTTTTCTTTACAACGTTGCTTCCGGTCATTGAGGTTTGCAGACAGTTGTTTATGCAGAACTCTCTTAAGGTCCTGCTGCAGCATTTGAATTTGGCTTAGGTCTGGACTTTGACTGAGCCATTGCCACACCTTGATTTTTTTCCTTTTTACCCATTCTGCTGTAGATTTGCTGCTGTTCTTGGAACCCAATTTGGGCCAAGCTTTAGCTGGCAGACATATGGCCTCATATTTGACTCCAGAATACTTTGATATTCAGAGGAGTTTATGGTTGACTCAATTACTGCAAGGTGTCTACGTTCAGCTGCAAAACGAGCTGAACTCATCACCCCTCCACCACCATGCTTGACAGTTGGTATAAGGTATTTGTGCTGATGTGCTGTGCTTGTTTTTTGATTAATGTGATATTGTGCTTTATGGGCAAATATCTCCACTTTCGTCTCCTCTGTCTAAAGGACATTCTAGTGGTTTATTCAGATCTAACTTTGCAAATCTAAACTGTGTTGCTATACTCTTTCTACAGAGGAGGCTTTCTTCTGCCAACCCTTCCAAAAGAGACATACATTTCCATTCCACTTCTAATTACACTGTTCTCAACTTTAACATTTAACATGCTAACTGAGGCCTGTCGAGCCTGAGCTGTAGCTCTTGAGTTTTTCACAATTTCTCAGAGTATTGCACAGTCTCACCTTAGAATAAATTTGCTGGTATGTTCACTCCTGCCAGAATTTCTGCTTTTATAGAAGTCATCACGCTGACTGAAGATCAATTAATCAAGTGCATTTGATTAGCAGCACCTGGCTACTACTTCCCTCTTAATTCCTACGGAAACAGTAAGCACGTACTTAGTTTTCACAGCACTGCAAAGAGTACAGTGAAAACTTTCTTTATCACATGACTATAAGTCAGCACAAACAACCTATCCAGACATTTGTCCAACAAGTTCAGCTGTTCTTTTTAGTTTTAGTGCTATTTAGCAAATATTAGCATCTTAGCATCTTTAAAAATAAGGCTAACATAACCTCAATATCTGCTAAACATTATATGTGAGCTATCTTGCGTGTCTGTTGTCTTCTAGTTTTATCTGTATCTCTAGCTTGTTTGACAGATAGCGAATGTGACCACATATTTACTATCTCATAATCTAAGATAGCTCTTACTTATAGTCAGTACACAGTTTCTCTCTGGAACCAGTGGTGCTTTCAGTCAGGTTACTTTCACATGAACTGTTTGTTGTTGCTAACATCCTTATGGCAAAGGGTGTGGATGGCATGTTGATCTCTTTACAGAGAAAAGTTTTCCAAAAAGGAAGTCCTTTGGCATGGTGGCATGCCTAAGGATGAAAGTAAGAGCATGGACATACAAATCTGCAGAGACTACTTGTGGTGTCTTCAGGATATCTAAAAGGGTTCCTATTTTGTCCTTTTAAAACAGTTAAATGGTAGGATTATTATAGAAGAGGAAGTCATGAGGTTGTTGACTTCCTTTCACTTTTTGATAACTGAAGGCCATTTGAGTTCCACGTGTTTTCTCTGCTTAACTGAAAGTGATAAGACATTATCAAACACTTTAAAACACATATAAAAATAATCATTTCATGGATATATATTTATTATTATGTGTAAGTATAACTTGCAGCAAACTTTCTGAGAGTTTCTGAACTGAACCACTTCTCACAAACTTCTCCCTTTCACTGCTGCCACCAATAGCTGAATGAGATATGGAGTTTCATTGAGAAAAAAACAGAGCACTGTGGAGCTATTATGAGAGCAGACTGTGAAGTGAGAGTGGGAACTGTCTCTGAGGGAATGTCAAGGTTAGCAAGATTAGTTCTACTTCAAAGGAGGGGGTGTGTGTTTGAGAGGGTTCATCTCAGAATTGAGATTTCATGTCAGAGGGTCATCCCCTTGTCTCTACATGGACAGGCTGACAAATCCCCAGGTCTGTTTTTTCATCTAAAGGGGGTCTCTCTGCAAGAGGCCAAAGGAGCCTACCATACCAGACAGCCAAAGCAATGACACTTAAGGGAAACCGAGGTGTCAGACAGATAAAGCAGCCTTACCCTATTGCTGCTGTTTGTGCATGTGTCCTATGATAACACATGTCAGCCGCTATCACACACTGCGGGCTGCACAGAGGTAACAGAGACCGCCCAAAGCCCTGGGAAAACGTGGAGGAGCGTGAAATCACCTTGATCCAAAGATTCCTGCTGCATACCAGTCCACTGAACCCACCAGAGCACAGGGGCCCGGAGATGGGCAGACTGCCACAGATCAAGAGTAAGAGACAAAGAAAGAGGGAAGAGGTGTAGGGTGAGAGTCAAGATCTTTAATCCTACAGCTTGGTTTAAAGCTTAAAATCATCTTATGTATTTCCTGTGGAAGATCAAGTAAGCCGCTCCATGAGGGAGGCCTTTCTCAGATATAAACACAGGATTTACTTTTACATGCCAGTTTCAGGGCCAAGCTTGATTACAGGTTGCCCATGTGTTCGGAGTCAAGCTGGATGTTTGGGTTTACTGACAGCAGAGAAGAGGATGCTATGGCTGGAATGCTGTGGTGTGAACGGTGGTGAACACTCCTCCCAGTGCTGACTGATAGCTGGTGTATCTCCACCAGTAGAGAAGATAAAGTGGCTTCTGTGTGTCACATGGTCGTATGCTACATGCTTTCACATCTCTTGATTATCCCCCTCTGAAAGTAGGCTAAACACCCATTCCCAAACATGAAAGGTACATAAATGTTCAGTTGCATGTTCTTGCTCTTTCACATGCTATTCTGGTCAAGCTATCAGCAGCCTCTCTCATGAGTGTCATGGATCAAAGCTGTCCTATCACTGCCACTCAGCACAGAGTGGCTGTGAGGATGAAAAGTGGTAAAGAAGGTGCTTTCCAGGAGAACTCCAGCAAATCACAATGAAGAAATAACTGTTTGGAGCTGCTACCAACAAATGCTGTGGTTTTCTCTACCCAGCAACTCATAATTATATTTTTTTGGATTTGTAAATCCCACTTCCTTAATGCCTGAGCAGCTCCCACCATCAATCCTTCAGATGTGATTGGAAACCCTGTGGTGCAACCAGCTAATTTACACTCAACTATGCAGCAAGATTAGAAAACAAACGGAGCGTCGTCAAATCAGCTCAGGAAAAAGAGGGTGTTTCCCCCACTGTTTCTTAGGAATGTTTTGGCTAAACTGAAAGCCATCATTCAAACTCAAATGCCAACATTTGAGGAGACAATGGCGGAACAGATAGCAACATCCGGCTCTGGTCTGGGTCATGAACACAAGAGGGTTTCTTTTCTACAGTTAGGGCCTTGGTCATGGCTGAATCTCTCTCCTCCTTCATAATCTTCATATGCTAGTCTGACGTCCAGCAGCTTGTAACTCCCATTCCTACCAGAGCCTTCAAGAACATTGCCCTATTCTCCATCATGATCTCAGGAGAAAAAGCAGACAGAGGGGAAAAGAAGAGGGTAATGTTTAAAACAAAAGAGGTTCTATTAGGTGCCAGAATAAGAGATTTGCACAGCAAAGTGTTCAGCTTTGCCATAAAGAACACTGAAAATAGACAGTTATGGTTGTCATGCTTATTATTTCTCTGTATAAAGTCTTTTTCATTAAATCTGAAGCCACAGGCGGCAGTCAACTAGCTTAGCTTAGAAACTGAAATGAGGTCGACACAGCTTGCTTAGCCCTGCTGAAAGTAGCAAAATTCACTTCAAGATCATTAATTGATAATTTACTGCATGCCGCGTATTGTTAAGCTGTATAGAAAACCACAATTCATGCTTGTTTCTTGAGCAAAGACTCCAGAAGTTATTACTCAGAGCCAAGTAAAGAACGTAAAATAGTGAATAATGTAGTTTTATACTTTGGTT
>VUQH01015160.1:24269-39063 GCA_015106775.1 Etroplus canarensis
TATACTTTGGTTTTTGTAATGTATTAACCAAACACAAGATAACACCTTAAATGAGGCACTAGAGGTGTTTTTAGGCAACTTCTTGCCAGCTTGTGGTTCCCCTTGTTTCTAGTGTTGCCAGGCCAAGCTAATAGGTAAGATAGCAGCGGAAACAGCTTGTAAACTTCAACTTATAAAGTTTTAAACTCATACGGTAACTTGTTGGCATGGAGCTACTAACTTACCCAACTGTTATACTCAGCACTATTGCACTCACGGGCAACTTCATAAGGTATAAGCATTCAAATACCACAAATATCTAATCAGTCAATAACATTGCAGCAACTCAGTGGATTTAGGCATGTAGAGATGGTCAAGATAACCAGCTAAATTTCAAACTATGCGTCAGTATGGAGAAAAAAAGGTGATTTAAGTGACTTTGAATATGGCATTGCGACGGGCAGGTCTCAGTATTTCACAAACTACTGATCTCCTGGGATTTTTCCACAAAACCATCTCTAAGGTTTACAGAGAATGATCCAAAAATGCGACAATATCCACTGAGCGAGTGGGTGAAAATGCCTTGTTGATGAAAGACGTGAGGGAAGTGGAAGACTCCTTCAAGCTAATAGAAAGGCAACAGTAATTCAAATACCCCCTTGTTACAACCAAAGTATGCAGAGGAGCATGTCTGAATGCACAACATGTCACACACTGAAGCAGAAGACCACACCAGGTGATACTTGTGTCAGCTAAGGACAGGAAACTGAGGCTACAATTTGTACAGGCTCTTCAAAATTGGATGATAGAATATTGTAAATATTGTGTTCTATACATTGACTGATTCTATACATTAACTGATCTGATGAGTCTGAATTTCTGTTGCAACATTGAGATGGTGGGGTAAAAATTTGGTGTAAACAACATGAAGGCATGGATCCATCCTGCCTGGAATCAGCTGTCCAGGCTGATCGTGGTGATATTTTCTTGGCATGCTTTTGGCCCCTCAGTACCAATCATGCACCTTTTAAATGCCTCAACCTACCTGAGTATTGTTGCTGACTACGTATATCCCTTTATGTTGCCTGCTTCCAGCAGGATAATGTGTCATGTCACAAAGCTTAGATCTTCTCAAACTGGTTTCTTGAATATGACAGTGTGTTCACTGTATTCATGTGGCCCCCACTTTCACCAGATCTCATTCCAACAGAGCACCTTTGGGATGTGGTGGAATGGGAAATTTACCATCATGGATGTAAAGCCGACAAATTTACAGCAACTGCATGATGCAGTCATGTCAGTTTGGCTCAAAATCTCTTATTAAAGCAGTTCTGAAAGCAAAATAGGATCTAATCCAGTACTGCCAAGGTGTACCTAGCTGGCGAGTGTATGTTTTTATTACATTTGAATTGTGTGAATGACTCTATTTCAGCAGTTTCTGATCTCTACTAACTTGTGAAAGAAGTCGCACTTATCTTCTAAAAGCGCCACTATATGTTCACCAGCTACTTGGTAACTATGTCTTTCTGCTGTTTGATGTCAAGAGTCTAATGTGGACTTTTAGACCTGTTTCATGAAACAGCAATATGAGAGCAGCGAGAGTGAATGAAAACAGAAAAACGTGAGGGTCAGACAGTTAGACAATGAGCTAAAACAGGCACAGAAAAAGTGAAGAGATGCAGATTCAGGTGATAACCAGGCCCACACGGAATCCGCGCCCCGCAGATTTTCCACAGAGTTTGAAAAGTAATGTAACAAGCAAAACACACTCTGTAGAATTCCGCAGAATTCCGCAGCGCTCTAACAGGCATATTACAGTGGTAACTCTCCACCTGAGGGGAAAAAAAATCCGCATTTGTAACTAAACTAGATTTTTTTTTTTACAAAAGTCCTTAAAGAACACAATTTTTAAAATATGTAGGGACACTTAGCACAAACGACATGGGTCAGATTTTAAGTGGATGAGGTCATATCCTCTCCAGTTCACAGTTAACAAACTTGTAGTCTAAAAAGAATCGCTTTGATATCTGCATAAGATGATATTTGCATCTGTGTTGTCTCTCCCTGCAAGACAGACTGTAAAGAAAAACAGAGAATGCATGTAAAATAGCATCTGTGTTCACTGTATGAGAGCACAGCATGCATCTGCAGAAGAGAGAGTGATATTCTTAACATACAGTTAGATTTCTGTTATATAACTCTGATGTGGGGGCCCCCTTGTTGGGTTCCAACAGCCGTCTCTGAAGTTCGCCCAGCTTTCCTGCTCATTTGCCTCACAACACACAGATGTCTCAGGGCGGTGCAGAAGACTAGTGGGGGGGACTGGGCTGGGGCCACGAGGCAGCGGCTGCCTGTCACAAGTGAACAAGTGTGTGTGGTCAGAGATTAGGGAAGGAAGGACACAAACAAAAATTCCAGCAGAGGAGCTCCTGTGGCAGCTGTGGCTTTCTGAGTGCGAAGGATGCTGGACAACTGGAGCCAAATGATTGGTCCACAAGGACCTGTGGGTGTGTCCTGGCAGCAGTCAGCTTCCTCTGTGTGATTTTAAATGAGAAGAGTGACAATTCATCAGAGACAGGATGTCCAATAGGAAGGCAGATCCCAATGGTAGCTAGAGGGCCTTGCAGCTGGCCACTCAATGACCTTGGATCAAACAAAAGTTAGTCTTTCTCTCTCTGTCCAGCTCTCAAACACTCTCTGTGCCCAAAGAAAATGAGACATTAATCAGCAGCAGAGGACTGAGCAATTTCCAGTAAGTCATTTTGTGTAAGTTTATTTTAAGCCTATGGGCCTCATAACTCCACAAATAACATTGCTTTCTTCGTCCCCTTACTTCCCCTCCACTCTGCAACATTTCCACTCCTGCACACTTGCATTTCCCTCCTGAGAGAGAGGAGGAAATGGGGGGCCTCGCAATGTGAACGAAAGCTCTTTGAAAGTGGCTCTAGCAAGGCGATATGATTCTTATAAACAGCGTGCAGAGGGGTACTCAGAGGCGGACTGCTGTGGCTGGGACTGTCTGGAAGCTGCCTAGTGTTTTCCTGTGTGTGATGCATGCTAACCCTGGGCCCCGTCAAGTTCAGCAGCGGCATAAAGAGGCCTCTGTGAGGCTGACTCAGCTCCAGTCTTAATTCATTTTATTGGTCTCATTGCTTGATTAAATTCAGCAGGGAGACTCAGAACATCTGAACATCTCGTGCATTCAAACAGAAGGATGGATCAACCTGTTATCAGTATGAGAGCTGTAGCTTGCCACAACAATGGTCCTACAGATAGAGAAACAGGCCATGAACTGTAGCCAGATCAAACACATTGATTTAGGCTGATAATTACTGTCAGTTTAATAAATCTAAGTGGGGATGGGAAATATTGTTTCTATGAGGTAACTCTTCTTGTAATGACCCTGTTTTTAAATTGAAACCATTCTGGCAGCCTTGGCTGAGTACAGCCTCAGAACAGACTGCATTTGTCCAGCTATGCACAGAAGACAAAGGAAGAGTGTGTGAAATGCAGGAAGCAAAGGCTATATAGCATGACATGGTTTCGAAACAACCACTTCACTTCAACCACAAAGCAATTGTTTGGTCCCTCTCAGGCCTGTGTTGAGCTTACCATCACAGTTAGCAATACAAGCATAGCAAATAAACACATTGAGTGATGGTGAAATCCAACATTTCCTCTTGCACATTGTGTAATTTGGCATTCCAGAGTGGCCGAGAATAAAAGAAATAAGACAAACAGGGGCATACCAGGCCTATCTGCAGGAAATGCCGCGATATGAGTTAGCATAGTCGTGGTGTGGTCAGTCGTTGATGACAATGTCATTCTCCTCCAGTCCCCTGACATCCAGCTTAGCTTTGATCCTGTGTTGGGTGGGGGGTCCAAAGGAGGTCCAGTGGAGCAGAGGAGCCAACCTGCCTGATGATGCACAGACCATTAGTTTGAGTGTGCATCTACCAGGGCGTTCCTGTCTCTGATTTGCCAAGTGATTTCACATACTTGGCAACATTACTGAAATCATCTGATCTCCAACTGAAGTGTAAGACTATGAGACACAACGCAGTAATTGACCAATCTTCTGATATAATGATGGAATCTCATCACACCCCTCTTCCAACAAATTACACTAAAACAAATTACACTAAAAAACAGTGTTAAATATGCTGTTTTAATTTCTTTTCAAACAATTCTTGAGAAACTCAATAACACATGAAGTGATACACCTACTGACCACTGTATTAGGTATACCTATTAATCTTAACACAAGTATCTAATCAGCTAATCACATGGCAGCAGCTCAGTGCATTCGAACATGTAGAAATGGTTCAGACGATCTGCTGAAATTCAAACTGGGTATCAGAATGTTGAAGAAAAGTGATTTAAATTACTTTAAATGTGCCATGGTTATTGGTGTCAGACAGGCTGGTCTCAGTATTTCAGAAACCGATGATCTACTGTGATTTCCCATTCTCTAGGAGTAAATGTCTTTTAGATGCCAGAGGTCAGAGTAGAATGGCCAGACTGCTTCAAGCTGATAGGAAGGCAGCGGTAACTCAAATCACCACTCATTACAACCAAGGCTACAGTTTGCAGGGGCTCTTCAAAAGTGGAGATTGGAAAAGTGCTGCCTGGTCTGATGAGTCTCAAATTCTGCTGTGACATTTCAAAGATGAGGTCAGAATTTGGCGTGAACAACATGAAAACATGGATCCATTCTGCCTTGTATATACAGTTCAGGCTGGTGGTGTAGGTGTTTAGTATCAACTGAGCATTGTTGTTGACCGTGTCCACCCTATTATGACCACAGTGTATACACACAGCCAATGAAGACAGTGTTTCTTTAGCTTAGCTTTGCATTACCCCTGAAAATGGGGGTTCTGTTCAAAGAAAAAATTATCTGAAAACTAGCACCTCTAAAGCTCAGTAATTAACATTCGTTTAACCCATACAAATACAGGAGGGACCCCAGGAAGCCAAGAAGTAATCTGGTACAAATACCTATAAAAACCAAAACATGGTCCTTCACTTTGGCCTCTGTAAGGATAAAAAAAATCAGGATATAATGCATTAATTACAGGGAACTTAAGGGATGCCTGTAAGGCTGGTGGTTTTTCTTTGTTTTCAGTCTTTATACTAAGTAAATCTACCTGGCTGCTGGCATGAGTATAATTAAAGTGATACTTTCAAAAAGAAAGGAAATGTGAACTTTTCTCCATTTATTTGTCACTTATAAAACTGCTTGATTTTCATATTCTTATGTGCATTCCCCCATACACATTACTTTGGGTGCAGCTGTTTTTAGGTCAAAGGGCTCAAAATCCAGTTGAGCAGGCTGAGTGTTAAATTAGACACTGAAAGGGAGCAAAAAGTACTTCCACCCAAGACAAAAGCAGTTGAAAGCAAAACCTTGAGATTAGTCTTAATCAAATAACAAGCTTACAGAACCAGACACCAGGCTTTGTTACCCGGCTAAGAGCCCCCCAGCTATGAGGGCTGGATCAAACTGATCATGATACAACATGCTACACATGCACAAAATCATTTTGCACTCTTGGAAACAGGATATTTGATCCAGCTGAACATTCCCACAAGAACTGCCTTGTTTAGCAGTCCACCAGGCTTGTTAATAATAGTTACCGCCCAGGAGAAAACCTTTTCCTCTTTGCCTACAGTCACCAAAGAGAAACTCATCAAGTCTTCCCACCGAAAGTCTGGGAGGAGCTAATCCTAGTAGTTGTTCATATGTCAGCCAAAAACCCACGCTGGGAAAAGAGGAGGTTCCCAGTGCTGCAACAGACTGAAGTTGCGATGATCTGCTTGATCCTGGGCCACTGCTTCCCAGGACCGAGGCCCAGTCCCTGGGGAGTCCTGCTAAAATTCTAGATCACTCTGCATCCTCAGCACTGACCATAATCCCACTGTAGTGACTAACACACTGTATTCACATATGCAGAAAAGACATCACATTTCACAATAATGTCATACATACCTATACCCTGTTGTCTTTTGGATTGCCAAGAATTTGGGTGCAAATGCAATCCTTAGTATAAGTATCCTAATTACTCTGGTGGTCTTGTGACTTTCCCCTTAGTGCTACCACAAGGATGACACATTTGGCTGTTAAAGGCCTGTTTTCAAGCATTTTGGCATGTTTTAGCAGGAAAAGCATCGATATAACTGATTAAAAATGTTGCTTAGGTCAGCTCATCTGGCTGTCCATGCTGACTACCTGCATGGCTAACCAGGGCACTTAAAGCGGAAATATTATGCTCATTTTGAGCATCACACAGGGAATTTATGAGAGTGGATTTGCATGATACACAGTAGAAAAAACACAGCTTCAATTATCTTATACCTGCCCTTTTATAAAAAACACTCCATACATTCTCTGAGAGTCATGAAATATGGCTCAAATCATGTCATACCTAGGATGATTAACTACGGTGAGTCTCTAACTTTTTTATGACACACACTTGTGAAACTATAATGATAATAATTTGTGTTAAGCAGGGTGCAATTTGCTGGGGGGAATGGGGGGATTACCCCCCTTTGGTCTTCACATCCCTTCTTCAGCTAAATTATTTTTATTCCTAGTGGGGATTTTTAATGTTGCACCTTGAAACAGTTTACAGTGTAATTAACAATCAAATCAGAAATGGATTTTCACTTTTAGGGTTTGTGCTCCTGTGATAGTAGTAATGTAGTAGTAGTAGTAGTAAGGGGGGGGTGATCAGGATCCCATTATGTTCTAACTTTTCAGTATACCACCAAACATCGCTGTTTAGGTGTGAAAACTACTGCTAGCTAAATAATGGAAAAAATGAAATGTATTCAAAGCATCAAATTTCACAGGAGACTCTCAAAAAATATTGAAACATTCCATTTGAGTGTTAAACGTGTGCCTCATTGGACGTGTCTACAAAGTTGAGATTTGCAATTTCTTATTTCAAATTGCTGACTTGCAGTTATGCAGCAGGGCTGTTGTCTATTACCTCCTGGAGTTAGAAACCTTATTATGAAGGGGTCTCTGAGAAATTGTTACGTACATGGTGGATGGGCTGATAGAGAGGTGTAGCCACACTCTTGTGTGAAAAGACCAGCCTTAACCTGACCATCAGTCACTGCATCATTCATAAGTTGCAGTCCATGATGTTTTCAAACATGTTACAGAGCTGAGTCATTTTCACATATTTATTGACTCTCAAAGTCTGAAAGTCTGCTGTTTATCTCAATAAATGGAGCAGGGTTGCCTCCTTTCCTGTCCAGAGATTCACAGAGATGTGGGTAAAAGAGGGGCGATGCACTGCAGATGACGCTCTACAGTAAAAGCATGAAAAAATCTGTCATCAAAGATACTGGTTTTTACTGTAGAGGAATATTTATTCTTTTTTAAACTGACAGCATGTTGTGCTGTTGCATTTCGACATCATTTTATATTGAATAAAGGTTTAGTGGCACACCTTGCCTTGTTAAATGAAAGGAGGATTTAATTCTGGAATGTTAAAATGGGTCAAACAGGGGTGGCAGACTCATGCAGTGGTTAGCACTGTTGCCTCACAACAAGAAGGTGTTGGGTTTGTATCCACCGGTTGGCTGGGGCCCTTCTATGTGGAGTTTGCATGTTTTCCCTGTGACTGCATGGGTTTTCACCAGGTTTCCCCCCACAGCACAAAGACATGCAGGGTTAAGCTAAATTACCTGTAAGTGTGAATGGTTGTCTGTCTCTCTGTGTTAACTCTGTGATAGACTGGCAACTTGTCTAGGGTGTGGCTTGCCTCTTGTCTCATGACAGCTGGGATAGTTTTCAGCCACCTTAACTGAATAAGCAGAAGGAAATGAATGGATGGATGGATGGATGGGTGTTAAAATAACATTGAATTCTTTGTACTGTTACATCTGAGACTGAATGTTAAAGTTCTAAATTTAGTGTCCCCTATAGTGTAGTGGTTTACACATTTGCCTTTCAAGTGAAAGGTCCCTTGTTCAATTCAAGGTGGGGACACAAGCCCCACTCACCATAAAGGGTTGCGCTATAGGGCATCTGGCATAAAACCTCTGCTAGATTAGCAATGTGGATTAATCTGCTGTGGCGGCTCCTTAGTGAGGGTACAAGGGAGCAGCTGAAGGTATATGTCAAAGTTCTGAATTTGTTGAGCTGAAGTACATAATGATCATATAAATGGTGCTTTGACAGCAGTAATGAATATTAAATACTCTAACAGGCTTCAGAGTACAAAGAGTAACTGTGGTTCCTGAATTTTCTTCATGTTTTTTCAAATCTCACCCTGGTGTTAAGCACCAATTTCGTTAGCATGACAAAGACCAGTGATTCTCAGATTGTGGGGTGTGAATGACCAGGATTTGCAGAGTTTGTTGGTGCCATTTCACCCGCCTTTATTTAACTTAAATTTAACATAGACCCTTTTTATTGTTAAAGTTAAAAATATTTTAACTTTATCTTTATTTTAGTAAAATAAATGTGTACTTTGGGACCTGGACTTTTTTTGGCTTCTTAAGCAGGGAATACCAGAAGAAGTTTGAAAACCACAACGCTAGACTAACATTAGGCCTGCTAAACATTAGCAGTGTTGACACAGAGCACCCTTTATGTATGTCTACTTGATATTAGATTTGATCAGATTTTGTGCCACTTCAGGCACATTTTTGTCATGGTCCATGGACTTTGTGGTCTGATTATGTTATCTTTTTATGTGCTCACTTTTTCTTCTCTTTGCTTTCATTCTACTTTTGGGTTGTTAGTATATTGTATTTTAGTTCTACTTTATTATTTACAGAGTTTCTTCTTTGAGTCTCAGTTCTTGCTTCATCTTAGTTCTAGCCTCCATTTATGTTTTGCCTATTATTAGTTCCCTATGTGTCTTCTTGTGTATTCTTTCAAGTTCGGTCATGTCTTCTTTCTCAGTTATGATTGTTTCTCACTTCCTGTTTTATTTTGGTAGCAGCTGTGTTTAGTTTTACTTCCTGTTGTTGTCATTCCCTTGATTGTTGCCACCTGTGGTCCTCTCCCTCCTGTCCCTCATTTGTCATTAAACTGTGTATATATAGTTCTGTCATTCCTTTGCTTATTGTTGCATTGTCTCTGTCTGTAGCTGTGTGTGAGTGTTCCTTGTTTTCAAGTCTATGTACGCCTTATTTTAGTTTCTTGTGTTTGGACCTTGCTTTTGTTTTTTTACTTCATCAGCCTCAATAAAGATGGCTCGCTTTTTGTTTTACCCTGTCTGCCTGTGAGTTTACATTTGAGTCCACCATTTCCTCCATACCGCACACAGCCGATACCTTGACAATTTTAAGTGCCACATTTTAGGTTTTTCACATCACTGTTTTGAAATGATGCACAGAAAGGTCATTCATGAAGTCAAACTCATTCATCCATTTTTTTAACTGTTTGTCCAACTTGGGATCATGGGGGCTGGAGCCTGTCCCAGCTGACACAGAGCCAGAGGCAGTGTATAACCTGGACAGGCTGCCAGTCTGTCACAGGACTAACACAAAGAGCCAGACAACCACACACTTTCACATCATTTTAGAATCACAAAATAACCTAACCTTTAAAACCCACACAGCCTCAGAAAAACATGTAAACAGCTGACCAGGAGGTTTGAACCAGGAACCTTCTTGCTGGGAGGCGACTGAGCAAACCACTGAAATGGCACCAAAAAAAAAGCAGAATTTAGATTGTGATAGTACAGAGTTTTGCCATGTTATTCATGTGATATTTCATGATAGTAGGCCATGTCTGTAGATAAGGAAGCTCTAAGGATATTTTACAATAGCATCTTTCGTCAGTATCACTGTAAAACCTGCAATTATTCCATTCTCATGGAAATCAACATGCAAGCTGGGTGCTTCCTTGACAGCCTAGGATGTCTTTGTTTCCGAAACTTATGCAATCACTGATAACAGGAAGTAGTGAAGCATATGTTATGGTTGGAACAATGACCAAAGCTCAAGCCTTTGGTCAGGATTCCCACTGTCACTGAGGAAATGAAAGCACAGGGAAGCTATCTTTATGGTTAGCCCATGAGGACATAAATACTCACAGGGAGAAGCAAGACTTTCAATTGGACTGCAGAAAAAATGATGACTATGCAAAGAAGGAGTTGCACAAAATGAAATAAATAGTCTTTTTGGAATGATCTCCAAAAGCGGGTGAGATACAAAATGCTGCATTGGACTCATTCTCATGACCTGGGAAAAAAGCAAACATTCTTGAGGAATGTGTGAAATGTGCAGTGTGGGAGGAGAAGCTTGACACGTGTGGCTGTTTGCTGGACATGGAAAAAAGCTGCCAAGGCTTTAAGGTGTGGCTTCTCTCTGCACCCTTTGCAGTTGCAGCTGTCAGATTGATGTGAAGGGGAGAGTATATATTTGCATTGTGTAAGGTTTCCTGTGTTCAGTCTGTTATACAAATACAGTGTGATGGTATAATTCCCTCATCTCAATTTGAATTCCAAATCATCTGATCTGCCTCACAATGACTAAAGCAGTAGATCAATATTGAGTTTAGAAGATTAATCAGACTTTTGGGCCTGACATCTTAGCTCACCATATAAACATGATTGCCTTGTTAAATCTAGTCTAACTACTTTTTCCCGTTCGTCATGTAGTTGAAAACTAAATTTGATATTCCAACATCTTAGTATTTGAGGATTCTATGCAGCCCTGTGAAAAACTATGTACACCCTTACTGCTTCCACATGAATTAAGAGAGTGAGTAGCAGTCAAGTGCTGCTAATCAAATGGTTAATTTAGCAACAGGCAATTTGCACTGCTCTAATGAAAGCAGAGACTTTGGCAGTTTGCTGGTATTCAGGTGCGTGTTAACACAATGCCAAGGAGAAAGACATCGGCAATGGACTTAAAGAAGCAAATGTTGCCTTCCATCAATCTGAAGAAAGTTGTAAGGCCATTTTAAAACAATTTGAAGTCCATCATCATTCTACAAAGCTATTATTCACAAGTGAAAAACATTTAAGACAGCTGCCAGTCTTACCAGAAGTTGATCAGCAAATGCACTCTAAGTTCAGACTATGCAATGCTCAGAATAATTAAAAAGAAGACATCAGCTACATCTCAGATGCTTCAGGCATCAGACTGAGTTTTAGATTCCATGACAGCACAATTAGAAAAAGACTGAAATGGCATGGCTTGTTTGGAAGGGTTGCCAGGAAAAAAGCAACTTCTCTATAAAAAGAACATGGCAGTGTAGCTTAGGATTGCAAAATTGCACCTGAACAAACTACACGACTTCTGGAACAATGTCCTTCGGACAGAAGAAACCGAAGTGGAGATGTTTGGCCCTAATGCACAGCGCTATGCTTGGCAAAAACCAAACACAGCATATCAGCACAAGCACCTGATAAAAACTTTCAAGTGAAGGGGTGATGATTTAAGCTTGTTCATAAGCCACAGGACGTGGGCACCTTGCAGTCACTGAGCCAACCATGAACTCCTCTGTATACCAAAGTATTCTAGTGTCAAATGTGAGGCAATCGGTTTGACAGCGAAAGCTTGGCCAAAAATTGGATCATGCAACGGGACAATGATCTCAAGCACAGCAGCAAATAGAAAAAGAAAAAGAATAGAATCAAGGTGTGGCAATGGTCTGGTCAAAGTCCAGACCTCAACCCAACTGAAATGGTGTGGCAAGACCTTAAGAGTGCATAAATAAATGCCCGCAAAGTGGGCCAAAATTCCTCCACAGTGATGAGAGAGGGTGATAGTCATGCACACAACGATTACTTCAAGTTATTGCTGCTAAAGTGTGGTTTTACAAGTTATTGAATCATGGGGTGTACTTAGTTTTTCCCCATGACTGCATCGCATCCTGTGAAAACTGTTTTTTTCACGACTGTAGCATTGCTTAATATGAGCAAAAAAGTTGTAAAATTATGGTTTTGCAACTGTGTGGCAGAGAGTCTTTCTCAACTGCTGTATTGTTACCAATTAGTATACATTTCTGACTAAAACACACCTTAGGTTAATGATCGGAAGTCAGCTTGTGAGGTTCAAGTGCAACATTGCTGTGAGAAAGAATGAGGCTTGTCCTAAGGGCAAACAGACATTACATGAAAAGTGAACTAACAGGGCTGTTACCACAGACTATTGCAGTTTAACAGAGAGGAACAACAAAGGTATCAATGGCAAACAACAGCTGGGCCTACTTCCTCTAAAGAGCTGGCTTTCATGGATGGGGAATGTGATATAGACTGCACTGTGTAGCCAGACGACAACCTACATGACATTTGATATCAGTGCACATGTCCAGTCCGGACTAATCGCTTTGACATGACACTTGGAAGTGTCCAAATCAAAAAAAATGCAAAAGATACAAGTCATCCTCATCCAAGTTGTGAAATGTGCTTCTTTCTCTTTTTACAGATAAGACACACAAATATATGGTTAAGGGAGCGTGCACAAGAAGGAGAAAATGATAACACATTCCCTTATGCTAGAATCATTTCCTCCCTCAGGCGCAGTTTATGCCTGGACAGCTAGTTCACCAGCTGAGAAGCAAAGAGGATATAAATGTGCATCAGTAGCAACAAAAAATGAACAATAAGCTACAAGGGACTTTTTCCACTTAAGTTTCAGCTTTGACCAGATTTTAGTGGCGTTTAAGTGGCGTTGATTGCCCATTCAAAATGAGCTCTCTGCCCTCAGATGACTTATTGCAGGAAATGAAAAAGCTCATTCATGATTATCAGGTTTAAATATTTCACACCCAGAGCAGCAGTATGAATGTTTTATCATGCGCTTTTCTCTACAGCTGATAGGCTTCCCAACAGTACACTTCAAACTGTGAAATACAAACACATTTCTCAGCGTATTATAATTAATACACCCTCCTTTTTCTTTCCCTTCTTCTACAGCCATGCGACAGGCACCTGTAATGGGTGACATTAAAGCCATACTAATCAATAATTTTTATATGAGCAAATGAGTTGACAATGTGCACCATCAAAGATGGTGTTCATAGCATCATCTCACAGAAAAATATCCCACAATTCTCTAGTTTCCTTAAGCTCTCCTGAGCACTTTAGTGCGTTGTTTTCGAGTTATGGCCCAAAATTAGCATCTGGCTGCTATTTTTCCCATAGGAGTCACTGGAGGCCAGACCAGAGGTAAAAGGGGAGTGACACAAAGAAAGAGCAAGGACAGTGATGCTGCTGGGGTGTGCACATAACAGCTGTTTGCTAATAAGCTGACCACAATAACTGCAGATGAGTGATAATACCTTAGTGTTTCCTTCACAGCTTGCTGTGCTGCCCCAAGTGGCTGAAAAATAATGTAACGCTGCTTTAAGTTTTGCATGCTCTTAACTGCTGATTCACCAGGACTTTGACCACAGTTTGATTTTCTCTATTTGAGTTTTGGAAATGAATCATCATCTTTTAAGCCAGTAGGTTTCAAATGAAAGCCTTGACAGCAAAAAAGCACATTTATTTCATCATGGTAACAACACCTACGCTGAGTTATTGCAGTGCACATCTTCACAGCTCAGTGCAGGACCTGACAGAACACTAAGTGTGAAAGCATTCAAAGACTCATTCCAGTGAGAGCATAGCCGCTTGTCTGACAGTTTTTGCTCAGTCAGTTGTTTTTGCCCACAGACACTGAGTTGCATCTCAGCCCTGACAGGAACTCACCACCTACAAATTCACTGTGACCTTCCTTTCACAACTGACACCCATTTAGCTGTCACTGATGTGGAGAAACAACAATAGTCAACAGACAGGCAGACGGGCACGTGCCAACACGCTGAGCACTGCACCCTCTTTTAGCACAGCAGGAACGCATGTTTTCCCACACAGGCTTAAGACACCCAACATGTTCTCACAACTTTTCTGTTAGATGATAACAGAGAGGTTTATGTAATCCTCTCTAATCAGAAGATCAGCACACCTTTGTTTTTTGTACAACCGCCACTATGGTAGGAAACATGGTGGCATGACAGTGGCTGCCATAAAAGATAACGACTCTGCTTTATTAGAAGAGAAGTATCCAACAACTCTACATGGTCTACATGCTGTGTGTGAGAGTAGCCACAGGGTAGAAGCAGGTCTCATTCAAAGATCCACTGCAACCAGTTATGCTTTACTTGTGTTGCCACATCAAATAACTGCTTTAAAAAACTAATGGGATTGGTTGTTTTTTAGCATGTTATTGTCCTGCTGATGGAATTTTCATCTGAACCTGCAGAGGTTTAAACATATTTCCAGATGTTTCATCCTCTGGCTATTATTTACATGTGCTGGGAATTTCAGAACAATGCCTCATGGAGCTTTACATCATCCATCTTCAGGAATGCATCCGCATTGCAAAGCATGTGAATTTCTTCAGATCTGAGAAATTGCAAACTGATTTTACTATTACACAAAGTCACTGGCTGTGGCTCCTCTGCAGCCCAGAGGTGTAGCCATTCAGTTTCACTGTAATGGAACATTGTGTGGGCTGAGAGCTCGCTGAAGTTGGCTCTCACAGAATGTCCACATGAAAATGCTTTTGCGATGTCATATCATGGTGAATAGGCGCAGTTATCCAGACGACCAGCGGTGGATTGTGCAGCAGATCAAACAGGCTGGCCTGCGGCGAGTTATATCAGATTTCATTTTGAGTTGAGGCCTTTCATTCATTTCTGACATTTACAGTTGGATCAGTACACCCCTTTGCGAGGCCTCTTGGCTCTGAGTCTGCACTGAGGCCCCACCAGCCATTCTGGAAAAACCCAGAGCATCTGACTCGCATTGCCTGGCTCCACTTGTGTGTTCTGTTTGGCCCGTGCCGCTGGAAG
>VUQH01015161.1:3508-14152 GCA_015106775.1 Etroplus canarensis
GTGTGATAATTTATGATGCTTAAAAGGATACGTGATGCAAATGTGTCTGCACAGATGTGCAAACACATGATACAGCACACATATAAGCATTCATGCTGGTATGTGTGGAAGACAAGTAAAGATAAGACAGAAAGACACAGTCTGTGTATGGTTATGTGAGACTCTGTGGGTGTGAGTATACCCAGTTCCCATCTGGCTCACCTGGTGTAAGCAGTTGGGCAGAGAGGTGAAGCTCTGCACATGAGTCAGTCCCAACAGGCAGCTGAGGAAGCAGTGGAGGGCGGCCTGGTACTCCCCCTGCTGCTGGAGCTGCTGTCCCAGCTCAAACAGGCCCTCCCTCCCTCCGTTCAGCATCCCCAGTCCCAATCAGAGTCAGCGCTGCCTCCCATCAGAGCTCCACCAGCCGAGGACAAGCGTTCCTCCCTTCACCAGTCTGCTGAAGCACCACAGGTAGAAAGAAAGAGCCACACAGTGGAATGTTAAAAACAGCTGCTGCTCACATAAACAAAAACAAAAAAAGGTGCAGAGGAGCAGGGAGCAGTGCCGCTTCCTCTCAGTCTCGCCTGTGCACAGTAAGTCAAGGACAGGTTGTAAGGAGAGGGCTGAGGGAGCACCGGCGACTCACACAGTAAAGATCCATTCCCCTCCCTCCTCCTAGGCTGCACCAGGAAAGGAGGACAGAGGAAGTTGGAGAGTATTTTCTGTTTGAGTGGCAGCAGTCTGAACCAATCCCTGCTCTAAATATGTACACTAGCTCCACCAGAGTCTGCTGTGCACACTGGATCTCTCTCCAACCCTTAAACAGGGAAAATGCAAAGATCTAGTTTTGATGATGAAAAGCAAACATAGTAGCACATGTTCTATTTTATACTGTAGCTCTAAATATTGCATAGAATTAGATCAGCTTGTGTCATGACCTTATTTTCTCTGCTACTGTGCTTTTACAGAGCAGCACATTATGCATATCTACAGTGTGAGAAACAAACATTGAGTCTTATTGCCCTGCTCATGATTTATATATGAGAAGCAAATAAGAATTATGCACCACATGCTGTGTTTGCATGCTTGAAATAAAGTACAACCAAGCTAAATTTGTAAAGCAAACCAAACAGCAGATGCAAACACAGGGTCATTAGAAACATCCACTTTGTGTGTAAGAGAAAACACTCACAATTCAAACAAGGACAACAAATATTTATTCTAGAGGAGCGTCTCATCTGGATGTTTGCTCACTTACCTTCACACTCTGCTAATCATCATTAATGTGAGGCCAAGCTGTGCCATGGGGAAGGTACAGGAAGAAGAGGAGAAGAGATACAGCCACAGTACGTCATCATGTGATGATCCAGAGGATCATGAATGGGTTCTGACTCTGAGAGCAGCACTCTTACCCTCACTCCATTTGGACACAAGCTTGGCAGGAGGAGGAAATGAATGGTGTTAAACAAAGCAAATGGGCAGAGTCAGTCTCCATTAGTGTCCAGTGCACCTAGCTAAGCAAGATGGGATTTTAATGGTTGTGAATGCTGTGGGATGGGAGATCAGAGGGCATTAAACTTGCATCTAAGGCCAAACTTGGGGAACTGTGAACAGTGTACACTTTGCACTAACAGCAACAAGTTGAAATTGTGCTGATGCTGGTCACTTTATCACCTTTCCGCACAGACACATGGTAGTTATGCTTACTGTGCTATGGCTTTTATAATGTTGAGCCACAATGAAGCTGATGTGATTGAGCTGGAGGGCCACTGGCAGAGAGTCTTGGGCTCCATTTCATAATTACAGAACAGAAAAGCTGAAAAAACACACTAAACAATGAGGAGACCGGCTCTTCTTTTCTTCATGTTAAAATGAGACAACTATGCAACTGGAAACCCAACCAAACTGTTAAGTGCAACCGCTACAAGAATATTCCTTATTGTGACATTAAGTTTTCTCACATAAAAGTTTGATTATCTAGAGGCTCTAAACTGAAACTAATTGTCGACTCCTTTGAAATCAACTAGCATATGTATATTACAGCAGCTGATGCACTTGAAACAGTGATATATAAAGGTTTATAGGCAGACATTACAAACAAATGTATGCTTAAAGAAGCCCCCAGCTCTGTATATCATGCCCTGTGGTGCCATTTTTCTGGTTTTCTTATTATCGTTTAATACTATATTCTGGACAATTGAGCCTGTTTACTCGCTCGCAACACAAAGTCATTGATCACTTGTTCACATCTTGCTCCAAACAACTTTTTGTACATATGCTGGCAATCATTTTGACCTAGATAGTGAATGATGATCACTATTCTACAGGGCAAAAATGGAAATCTACCTGTTATTGGAATATTGATTGCCTGTCCTGTGGAGTTGGTAGACATATACATCAGTATGAGCTGTAAACACAGCACCAATGTCCATGGATGCCAATACACCACACTAATGTAAAGAGATGGTGAGCAGAACCTTCATCAAACTGTAGAGTAGAATCAAACTGTCATTCACAGATATAAATTCAACACCAGCAGGTTATTGCAGAGCAGTAAACTTTGGTATATTAAATTAGTGTTAATGGTTTGTGTAATGTACATTTGCGGTGTTCTGCAGTTTGAACTGATGTGACTATCACAGCCTTCCCTCAGTAGAAAATTATATAACTAGATTTATAATAATGAACTTTACTGTTAAATATGTGCAGGTTAAAATCAGTGTAGCCTTTATTTTTATTCTGAAAAGCTACACAATCTTAGTTTCCTGGTACTTTCCATAATATCATAAATCTTACATGATTTAATAACATATTTGTTAGATAAATGCATTTTGCTTTGTCCAGCATGTTTGCAGGGAGCATTGCTTCTCTTGTGTCCTCCTGTCATTTCACAACACTGCGCATGGCCCTACATCAGCATATACTATTTATATTTTTTGCACTGTGCACATACAGCCTCTCTATGCAATTTTGCTATAGCCTAGAGGTCTCTGATATGGAATATTTTTCTCTGTATGAGTGACAGCAGCTACATCCCAAGCTACAGTATGCCAACTCCAAAGATGTGAAGAGAAGCCTAACTATTCTTTTTGACATGAGGCTGCCAAAGTTACCTGCAGGACTGCAAGTATGCACAAATCAGTGCATGCAAAATGAAACTTTGCAGCTCTTTTAAAAAATATAAATATTATGTGCCTGTTCTGGAAGTTGGTGCCTGTGGTCTGTGTAAACCCATCTACTTTCCTCCTGGTGCAGTTGCATCCCTCAAAGATTTGGGCTCTGGCAGTTTAATAGGCTTGGTCCCGACACCCCAAGCTACTGAAAGGCTGTTTATGACCTCCATGTAATCAGCAGTAAACGCTGCCACCATCTGTCTCTTTTTACTCAATTATCTGACCCAGTGACTTTACTGACAAACACTGTCCAGGTAAACACAGTAACGCAAATCCCCCTGCTATGACTATGACACAGCTATACATCATTTAACCACATTTCTTTTTGGTGAGGTCTTGCTCCAATGGTTCTTTGTAACAAATGGCATCATTCATTTATGAGCAGAAAAGCATGAGGATGCCTGAAGCCGTGTTCAGTTATGGCATTATTATCTAAACTATGTTTACTGTTTATTATGAAAAAACCCTCATATGCTATTCATTACATCTTGACTACAATGCAGAGCTTAATCCTAAATTCTTAAGTAAATCATCCACTTAACCAGGTTTAGAATTATTTATTGCTGTCACTGTGTATTAAAATCATTTCATTAAGAATTTTTGATTAAAAGGAATGCCTCATGTGGCACCTCTGCTGAGCTCATTATCTTTTGCTCTACTCTTGCAACCCCTGGTGGACAATCCAAAGATGGAAAATGGTTTGGCATACTGTACACACATGCTCCAACAAAGCATTGCAGAAAAAGAAAATCTACATACATTTTTTGTGAGAGTCATCTCTGGTGTATCTGGGATACTTTGAAACTTGACAGTAAAAAAAAAAATCAACAATTTAAAAGAATAAATCATAGGAATGATGTTTTTATTCATGAATTGCTTTAGTAATACCCATAAAGATAGAAAACAAGTATCTGTCTCCTGTAAGGTTAAGTGAAACAAGCATCAACAACATGAATCTGAAAGAACCGAGTGATAGCACAAATGCTTGCAGGCACTCATAGCCCTCCTTGCTCATTCACAGTGCACAGCATCTGTCTGCAAAAAGAACAAGTGAAGGTTTGTTTTGTCTGCGTGGGAGGTAAATTACTGACAACAGCTAGTGTCAGAAGACCAAATTTATTTCTTAATAAATTAAAATGACACTGCAATTCACATGTGATGGCCACTATGATGTGACTGCTGGCTGTTTGACATGTCATCACTCCCACTTGCTCTGTCTAATGATGCTTCTTGATCTCACATACAAGAACACGTTTTTCCTCAAAGCAGTCTTTTGATTTCCTGCCTGAGGTTCTGTCTTAGCTCTCTGAAATGCTTGTAAAATATGTCAGATGGTAAGGCAGAAGTAGTGACACTCACTTTAACTCATTTTAACAGAGATATAATGATGCAGACAATCACAGGATCCCACACTTAACATAGCCTTAATTCACACCCACTGTTTGAGGCTGCATTGTCATAGTGTTTACAGTGTCACAACCAACAAGCATGTAGGTCTTTTGTTTTCCTCTTTGCTGTACCAAAATAATTCAGAGCCATGCTGAGAAAATGCATGGGAAAATCAAGATAATCCTATTAGGATCAGTTAGGTTACAGTTCGGCAGTCTATAATAATAGGCTTATGGTCTGATTTTAGTACATGAATGTCTCATTCACTCTGTATCAACTAACATGAACCAACTGGTGGTAGTCTATTCAAGGGCGCTGTTGTGAAAGAGGTGGCTGGTTTAATTTCTACTTGGAATTGAAAACAGATGACAATCCACCTGTCAATAAGTGTTAACAATTCACCTGCAGCCTCATTGGTCTTCTTTCTGTTTATCTTTTTCATCATTGTCCCATGTTCCCCCTCTACCTGTGTAGTCATGCAGGTGTGTGCTATTCTAGGGCTTGTATTTGGATGTGTTTCTTACCTTCAGAGTGACTGAGTGAAAAAAAATGGTGAGGTCTAGGAGGCTTTTATAGCAACACTTAATTCTCTGATTTCTCCAATATGCGAAAAGAAAGATGAGCACTTGAGGAAAGACAGAAGCCTAGACATTAATCTAGGAACTCAACAGGGAGACTACAGTGTACAAGTGGGTGTATCAGCTGCATGCAGTGCTCTCCACTAGATATACAATGCCTATAAAAAGTATTCAACCCCCTTGGATGTTTCACCCTTTAATTGTTTTAATAAATGAAATCATGGTCAATGTAATTTGTTTTTTTAATAAGAATTTGTAAAAAAGCTTCTGTCATTTCAAACTGAAAACAGTTTTACAAACAAATGTCAATTAATTGAAAATATATAAGGTAAAATAAATGTTTGCATTAATATTCACCCATTTTAAAGGGACTGACCTAATTTACATGCAGTGTCACAATTAGTGAAGTGGAGATTACCTTAGTGCAGTTGGTGTGTGTAAAGTGATTGTAATATAAAAACACCTGTGTCTGGGAGGTCCAGTCTCTGGCTCATTAGTATTCCTGCTACAACTGCAACATGAGGACAAAAGAACACTCAAAGCAACTCAGAGAAAAGATCATTGAAAAGTATAAGCAAGAAGATGGCTACAAAAAGATTTCCAACTCATTGGACATCTCACGGAGTTCAGTCAAATCCATCATGAGGGAGGCCACCAAGACATCTGTTATGTATATTTACCAGACTTCATACTTATACTTATATTCAATGTTCTGGATATCGAACTGTTTAACACACTATATGTCTGGATATATGTACATATATTTATATTTTTATTTCATATTTGTAATATATACTTAAGGGAGTGTATGCAACACAAGTAATTTCCCCCCGGGGATTAATAAAGTATTCTGATTCTGATTCTGATTCAGACAGACAAAAAACCAATGACCATATTCACTATTTGAACAGAAGTACTGGGCTACACCTCTTAATCATTGAGTACAGGAGTTTCATTCAGTCCCATTGCCAAAGGTCTATAAAATTGAGCACCTAGCCCTGCAGTCTGCCCTTACAAACATTTGTGAAAGTATGCGTCATTCTGAAGAGCTCAATGAATTTGAGTGTAGTACTGTAATAGAATACTATTACAGTACTACACTCAAAGTCAGTTTGCAAAATGTCATCCCTGCAAGATATTCCATGAGCATCTGTAAGTGGTTTAATTGCAAAATGAAGGTGTTTTTTTCTGACACAATCAAGGACTTTTTGTGTTCCACATCCATAATATGTAATCTTTTTGTAGTACCCATGTCAGCCGGGTTAACATCAACTTAGAACAACTCCCGTCTTTTAATGTAACACTGAGGAAACCTTAATTTATCTTATCAAAAGCATTTGGGCCAACATACATCTCACAGTTTAAAAGCATGCCAGTGATGATCTAAAGGCTTAAGTGTTTGCTCACTGATTGACCACAGATATAACCATGACTGTGTGATGCTGCTGCCACAAGAGGAGCTCAGCGTCACGGTCAATCAACCACTGATACAGGCAGCTTCAGAGACACACTCCTCACTTCATCTGGAATAGGGGGTTATTATGGACGGGCAGAGAAGGCGAGTGACCAGCAGGGAGTGACCAAACACAGTAAATGTTTATGTGTCATTATTCATCCTTCAAGAGAAGCGTTCCACTTTCAATCCTGAGTTCTCTTTTATTGTGGTCCTTTCAAAACTGTGATAAAAGGCATTTAAATTTAATTGGTTGGAAAATTTGGTCATTTTGTTTTCGGTGGCAAACTGGTGCTACTGTACATACTTAATCCTGGGAATTTCCAGCCATTTTACATGCGAGTAGTTTAGAGAGACTCAGGGAAATTGGCTCATCACTCAGTAGAGCTGTGAGGTTTCTGCTGATGACATTTCCATTAACAACAGCATATAATATGTTTATAGATTCACATTTTCTTGGCCCTTTAATTTCTCCCTCTGCAACACAATTTCTAACAGCTCCCTGGGCATGAGGAAGAAGAATTTTATAGATTGTTCATATAGTGGATTTAAAGGCAGTAAATTGTGCTGACACAGCATTGTAATAAGGCAGATGGAAACAACTACTGTACATCTCATGTTAACTTACAGAACATCCAGTGTTGTATAAAGACAGAAAAAACAGACAATAAGAGATTTTATACTCTTGTACCCGCTACTGGAAGTACTAATGAAGATATTTTCAGCTAATGATACTGGAATGATGAGGTCATCGTAAAAATTGATTTTCTAAATGTATGGAGGAAAAAGAAGAAGATCACTAATGAAAGCTATTCAAACCAGACTTCCTGTTTCTGTGTTATTCCCCAGTTTTCAGCTGTTCTGGTATTAACAGACAGCTCCTGTCCCATGATGTCCATTAATTGTCAGTATTTGATTATATTCTCAGTGGCCAGCTCTGCTTATGGAGGGTAATTGAATTTTGCAGGGCACTGATGACATGATCTTTTAATGGCACAGAAACAGCTGAATTTTTGATTTGGAAGCAGACATTAGACTTTAGACTTAACTGTAATATCTGAGTCAGAACTGTATGTAAAAATGATAAGCTGTGATATCCATTTACTGATGAACCAAGAACAAGGGTTTTAATTTATTATAGGAAGAGGAGGGTACAAAAAGTCTGAAACTTTTGCAGAAGCCTAAATTTCAAGACATTATAAAAAGCCAGTTCTGCTTATTGACTTACATAATCCTTGACCTATAAATAGTTAAGCTTTAAATAAAAGTTGATTTAATCTCCCTATTATTAGTGCACTAAAATAGAAATGTATAATAACTGTGCATGAATGTGGTGTTCAAAAAATCGAGAAAATTCACAAGTGCCCACTGAAGTCAGGTTACTTGAAGAAACTTTTGATTTATGGCGGAAACTCATTAATTTCAAGTCAGGCATTTGGCTTACATTGAATCAATAAGTAATCCATTAGGAGCCCTTCATGAGTAAGCTTGAGCAGTTAGATAAGTTATTTATAAGTAATAATCCTGATAACAAGTAAGTTAATTATACACCAATCAGACATAACATTGTGACCACTGACAGGTGAAGTCATAGCACCTGTTAGTGGATGGGATATATTAGGCAACAAGTCAACAGTCCAGCTGATGTCTGAGAAGCAGGAACTTGGGCAAAAGTAAGGATTTCAGTGAGTTTGACAAGGGCCAGATTGTGATAGGTAGACAACTGGGTCAGAGTATCTCCAAAACTGCAGCTCTTGTAGGGTGGTCCTGGTTTGCAGTGGTCAGTATACTGTATATCAAAAGTGGTCTAAAGAAGGGACCGGTGACATGGTTCATGGGCAGCCAAGGCTCACTGATGCATGTGGAAAGCGAAGACTGGTCTGTGTGGTCTGCTCCAATGGACAAGCTACTCAAATTGCTGAAGAAGTTAGTTAAAACACACAGTGCGTCACAGTTTGTTGCGTATAAGGCTGTATAGTGGCAGACCAGTCAAGGTGCCTATGCTGAATCCTGTCCACTGTCAAAAGCGCCAACAATGGGCATGTGAGCATCAGAACTGGACCATGGAGCAATGGAAGAAGGTGGCCTGGTCTGATGAATCTGAATGAAGTTTTACTTACATCATGTGGATGGCCAGGTGTGTGTGCGTCCCTTGTGCTGGGAACACATGGCACCAGGATGCACAATGGGAAGAATGCAAGTCTGCAGAGACAATGTGATGCTTTGGGCAATGTTCTGCTGGGAAACCTTGGGTCCTGCCATCAGTATGGATGTTACTTTGACATGTCCAACCTACCTAAGCATTGGTGCAGACCATGTGCACCCTTTCATTGAAACAATAATTCATGATGGCTATGTCTTCTTTCAGCAGGATAATGTGCCCTGCAACAAAGCAAAAATGGTTTAGGAATGGTTTTGAGGAGCACAACAACAAGGTTGAGATGTTGATTTGGCTTCTAAATTCCCCAGATCTCAATCCAATCGAGCAGCTGTGGGATATGCTGGACAAACAAGTCAGATCCATGGAGGCTCCACCTCACAACTTACAGGACTTAAAGGATCTGCTGCTAACATCTTGGTGCCAGAGACCACAGCATACCTTCAGGGGTCTAGTAGAATCCATGCCTTGACAGGTCAGGGCTGTTTTGGCAGCAAAAGGGAGACCAACACGAAATTAGGCAGGTGGTCATAATGTTATTCCTGATTGGTGTATACTGGAAACAGATACCACAATTAAGTACAGAAATGAATTACAACACATTGTGTTTGTATTGTCCCTCATGTTTCCACATTCCCATTTTCATGAACAAAATAGATGGGGCTACTTCCCAACTTTGGAAATAGGACCACAACAGACAACTGAAGCTTAGAAAATTATTATCCTTGAGCCAGGCCCAGTTTCTTTGGATTTTTCTTCCAAGGAACCAGACTTTCTTGTATTTTTTAAAGTGGGCTTGAGCAAAATCCCCCCAAGGCTTTCTAAAGGTCTTTTAAAGTTTTTTGGGGTACTGGCTGCTTTTTCACTCATTTCCGGACCAGTCCTCACGCCTGAACGTTTTTAGAGAAATGCTTTTTGTTTGTTCAGCCACTTAACACCAACCTATGAATCATTCAAGCATAAAAAGTCACCTAACGCAAGGAATAAACCAGTGTTGTGTCTACACATAATAGACAACTTAGCAAAGAACCAATTTTAAATTGTATCTTTAGACACTTTGCTACTAGCAGCCTGTCACATAAACATATAATTTGTTCCCATTTCTGCAGTTGGATCAGTGAAAAAGGCCAAACAAAACAGAATTTGACGGGCATAAATGGTATTTTTTAACCAACAAGGTCATTTAAAACAAGCTATTGGTTGAAAACTTGGTATAATTGTATAGCTCAGCATGGTTTGCAGTGTGTCCTTAAAACATTAGAGGAAACTGGACAACAGGAGGATGAAAGAAGTAGCAGACCTAAAAAAACTATCTATAACAGATGAAGAGTATCTGAAAGACATGTTCAACATGACAAGAGCTCTTGAATATCCTATAAGAAGCCTGGAGAACTATTCCTGAAGACTGCTTAAACCTAGCGTCCACTAGGGCGCGGACAAGACGCAGAAATTTAGTAAATCTGCATCCATTCAGCAACCTCTCCGCATATTCTTGAAAGATTCATTTCACTGTCTTTATCATTCCTAAACACTTCCTGGCGTTTCTGCACCTTCAGGAGAGGGCAAAATTTCCATGTCAAAATTTCGGTCGAGACCAAAATTTGGATGCAGAAATGAATTTCCTGACACCTTCAGCAACTTGTCTGCATTGTCGTACGGACATCCCGCCTTTCCTTAACATGTCCGCCTCTTCTGTAAACGCTCCAGAAAGCCTCCGTGGTCCTGATGACAACCAGTAGGGCAAGCAGGACTGAGGATAGTAAACTGTGCTTTCGTTTCTGTGAATGATGAACGTTATGCAGGGATATTTTGTGACACACAGAACTGTGGTGTACTTTCTGGGACTGATGAACATTTCACACAGTACTGTGATGTAGTGTAGATGATCACTTTGCAGTGATCTTGTGACTTGAT
>VUQH01015166.1:4184-20790 GCA_015106775.1 Etroplus canarensis
CAAAGCCACAAAAAAAAAAAAAAAAAAAAAAAAAATCCAGTCCCAGAAAACATCAGAAGTAGGCAATGTGAGTTCCAGGTCTCCAGAACTTTATTTCTCAAAAACCCAAAGTTGGGTGGCGGCGTCACGCTCTAAAGGTCTCATCATATCCTTACCCCAAACCCAACCCTAAATTGAAACCAAACAATAGCTTCAACCCTAATTGAACTCTCATTCTAGTCCTAATTGAATCCCAACCCTAACCCTAAACCCAAGCATAGCCATAATCTTAATTATAGCCCCAACCCCTACTTCCTAACATCACAACTGAGTCATTTGGGGTTTCTATCCATGTAGAATGTTCTTAAAACCTACCTTTGGACATGGTTCCAAGTCTCCAGGCAATTTCGTTCCCCACATATTCCTCATAAACTTTACCCTGGGTGGCACTATAGAGCTCAAGACTCAGATCTCAGACAATATCACAAGTTGGTCATGCAGAGTGTGCAGCAACTGGAAACCATAAGGAAACCTGCTTTAGGACTTGGTTTCAGGTCTCCATGTATATAATGTGATACACAGCTGGTGATGCAGCAGTTAAAGAATTAGGTGACCTGACCTGAATGATCCACTGTTCTGCCTAGAATCCCTTGACATCCAAATGCACATCTGTAAACACAGTAATAGTGTTTAAGCAGGTCACTGACCATCTAGCCCAACTTAATAAGTTTAATGACCATGAAAGCCCCATCTGCTTTTTGTTTATTTTAAAATGATGAGATGTTATGTTAGATGTATTGTTACTACCAGCCAACATGATGCTACAGCAGCCCCTGCAGTGTTTTGTAGTTATAAATTACCTAGAACTGTGTTACTAAAGAAATTTATCTCATTACTTTAATTACTTTTATTACCTTTTTTGTTTTTTGCTTCTTTTTTTTTTTACTCTTTTACTCTCTGAATAGTGATGGGAGGGTTTACTCTTGTACAAAGAACTAGGAGAGCATTTATTCAGTGGACTGATGCCAGTTTGAAACTAATGTCCTTTTTTCTTTTTTTATGTGTTGTAAGTACATAGTGTTTAGTGTGTGCTATGCACTATACATAACTACAAACACACAAACAAAAATAAAATGGCAATAGTTGGCCAGAAATAAACCCAGAGGGAAAATGGTAAATTGGAGTTATGAAATGCAGTAGACAGTTTTTTTTATTTAGTTAGTTATTTTCATTGGGGACCATTTACAGAAGCACTGATCTCATAACAGAAAAGATGCTTTATATCAGAAAATATCTACTCATCAATGCAGTACCTGGGCAGATATATGAGCTAAAAATACAACTACATATCTAATATAGAAGTCGAGCAACATAATTAAATATGCAGGTCTGCACTAAAACGCAATATTTTGAGCGTAGCCAGGCAACTTGTGGTTAAACTCTGGTTTGTCAGTGTCACATATTGTTTATCTGCTCATGGTAACTTGTGCTGCAAACTTTTACCACAGAAGGTTATGATCAAGAGAAGCAACACCTATCAAAACATAATTTGCTGAGTAACTAGTTCTCTTGCAAAATATGGTCTCTTTTCTGAGATAATCCCTTGAATTTAAGTGAGCAGATGGTAAGACCTGTATCTTGTCTGTAGAGACTAAACCATTTGACTTGATGACCAACAATGAGAGATAAAAATTGTCAGTGAAGGGGACATTATACCATAATGACACTAAGTGATTTCAAACTAGTCTCACTAATATCGTCTTATTCTTTCAGCTGCTACCATTAGGGGTTCACCTACAGTGGAATATCTGCTGCCATTTCAATCTATCCCTAGCATCCCCTTACCTCAGTACCAACCCTCTGCATGTCCTCCTTCACTACATCCATGAACCTTCTCTGTGGTTATCCCCTTCCTGCTTGGCAGCTCCATCTTCAATATCCTTTGTCCAATATATCCACTCTCCCTCTCTAAGCATGTTCAAACCATCTCAACCTTGCATCTTTGACTTTGCCTCCAAACTTCTCAACCTGAGCTGTTCCTCTGATGTATTCATTTCTAATCCTGTCCATCCTGGTCGCTCCCAGTGGCCACTGGGGCCAAGATGGTAGCGTGACGGTAGCGCGCAGCCACTCCGGAACCAAGGTGGTGCGTGTATCCCTGTGATTGTCCCTGTTTTGTCCGGTATTCAGGTGTTCGGGTGTGTGGACTCCGGGACGGTGTTGTTCGTGTTCGAAAGTCAGAGGTTTGAGGACGACCAGATGCCGTCGTAGTTCCGTAGCTCCATCCACAAACGAGGCTAACTGGTGATCCGGCGGCATTGTTTTTCATGACCTGCCGGGCAACGTCTGGAAAAACAAAGTTTTTGGGTTCCGGGGGGAGTATCGTCATAGGGCTGATGCTGTAGCTGGGCGGTTTCTGGGGGCTCTGATCGTGGCTTGCTGTGTGGACCGGGCCTTCAGTCCTCAGCTGATGCTTGTGGCTGGGGAGGAGGTGGCGGGGTGTTGTGCTAGGCCGGAGGCGGGTCCTGGCCGGCCGGCATTACCCTTGTATAGGGCACCAGGTCCTGGGGGAATGCTATTTTGTTTCACTGTATATTTATATGTAGTTGAAATGACAATAAAGTAATCTAATCTAATCTAATCTAAAATCTCAAAATCTTCAATCTGCCACCTCCAGCTCTGTCTCCTGTCTTTTTGTCAGTGCCAACATCTCCAAACCACACACCATAGCAGGTCTCACTACCACCTTGTAAATCTTCACTTGCATTCTTGCTTTCATTCTCACATGTACTCTGTCTTGCTTCTATTGACTTTCATTCCTCTTCTTTCCAGTGCATACCTCTACCTCTCCAGGCTCTCTTCCAACTCCTCCCTACACACTACAGATTGTAATTTCATCTGCAATCATCATATTCTATGGAGACTCCTGCCTGACCTCATCTGTCAACCTGTATGTCAACACTGCAAACAAGAAGGGGCTCAGAGCTGTTCCTTGATGTAATTCCACCCCCACCTTGAACTCATCCGTCACTCCTACTGCACACCTCACCACTGTCTCACTGTTCTCATACAAGTCCTGTACCGCCTTCACATACTTCTCTGCCACTCCAGACTTCCTCATACAGTTCCACATTTCTTCTACACAGTTCTTGGCAGCCTATCATATGCTCTCTCAACATCCACAAAGACACACAGACCTTCTTCATACTTCCCCATCAACACTCTGAAAGCAAACATTGCATCTGTAATACTCTTTCTTGGCAAGAAGCCATACTGCTGCTTGCTGATGGTCACCTCTCTCCTTAAACTAACTTCAACAAGTCTTTTCCATATCTTCATGGTATGGCTCATCAACTTGATCCCTCTGTAGCTGCTGCAGCTCTGTACATCACCCTTATTCTGAATTGCCCAGAATACCCTTATATAAGTAATTGCAAACATAAGAGCCAAAACTTAAGGCCTTGTGTTTGCTGAGCTTATACAGAATTTAAAATTTAGCCTAAGGAGGGTTTCAGTTGAAAGAATAAAGTAACTGTTTTGTAAACATCAAAAAGATACATGGAAGCAACATATTAATTTAATGGAACATGCAATTGCAGTTTCAACCCGTGCCCTTACACTTGTGCAGTGATATTGATGAGCCTATTACCTGCAACTGTGTCAGTTTAATCTTTAATATTTGATTATGTTTTTTCCTCACCTTATTTTTCTACTTTTTAAGTTTGTTCTTTCTTTGTTTGCTCTGGTACCAGAATAGCAACCTTTTTTTTGTTTTGTTTTTTAGTATTCTTAAATTACTGCCCCTTCAATATGTTAGAGGTAGATTAGAAGTTGTTAAGTTGATACCCACCTTTGTGTGATTAGTAATGTTTCAGATCTAGAGCTGTTCCAGCAATAATCATGGTGAATATGTGGTGTTTGGAAAATAATATGGATAAGCTTGGTGACATGATTAAGACTTGAGGGAACCGAGCAAGTGTTTATGTGCTTCATGCAGGATTTTCAGCAGTGTAGCAAGCTGTTGTGACAGTCATACTTCTGGGACCACCCTGTGGCCGTATCTTTTGCTGGACACGGACATCATTCTGAGCAGTAAGAATAAATATGGGGGTAAAGTGTCCCAAAAGTGGCATACATCTCAGACACATTACTGTGAAGCAATGTTTCTGTGCCTGAACAGGGAACAACCACAGCTATTGGAAGTGTCCATGCTACTTGCTAAGGGAATTCACATTTGCAGTTGTTGGAGCTACAGGAGCTGATTTGTTTGCTGGATCCTTTCCAAACTTTGTGTGGTTAACACATATGATGGTAGAACATCTGATAACATTTATGAAATTGTGGGATCGAAAATGAGTGTCATACCAGGTCAGATTTAGGGTGGAGGCATACCATCTGAATGCGTCATTTCATTATCTTATCATATTTAGTGTCTCTGTAGTGTAGTGATTTACACATTCCTGTGTGGATGTATTTTTTACCTTTCCAAGTATTATTTTTAAAGATGTTGTATTTATTGTATTTACCTAAGTTGTTTTTCATGGTATTGCTGTCCTAACACAGTAATTTCCCAACTTTGGGAATAAATAAGGTATTTCTTGCCTTATTTATCTAATGAGTGAAGCCAGAAAAGTAAGTTGTACATTGAACTTGCTTCTGCAAGTATAGACCCCAGCTCTGACCTTTGAAAAAACTTTTTGTGCAAGAATACAGAATGCTCTTCATGCCTGCATACTATTTTCTCTCCTCAGCTATTCCAAGTCAATTGGCAGCCAGGAAGTAATGCGTCATTAAAAGGACTGAGAGACAGAAAATGATAAAAAAGAATAGGTGAGGTAACATATGTGAAGTGACATGAAAGGCGGAAGGAAATCACAAGAGCAGAAGTACACAGAAAAATAAAATGAGCACAGACTATTACAATGAAAAAAAGGGGAGCATATAAAGCAGAGATGAAGAAGTAAATGAACGAGAAGCACATGGTAGAGTGAGCAAGGTATTAAGAGTGTGGCTGTATTCAACATTCAAAGCCATCCTACTGGGATTTTGTGAAGGGTTAATAATCAATGCCAACACATTGAGCTCGGCCAATTAACACACAGCTAGGGATCCACCATGACCTGGTAAATGGAGCGAGTGAAAGTGAGGAAGGAGGAGAGATTGATTTTGTTTATATGGAACTATAACTTTGACTGAAGGGGAAAAGCCCATTTCAGTCACTAATGTTACTCCTAAATAGGTTATTATTACATTGAGAATCCAGATGTTAGGAAATAATGTGCCGATCAACAAATCAAAGAGCAACTCAGAGCATTCGCGACTTTACCTTCATCACAGCTAAATACATGATAATTCTGTGTTCTTGAACAAGCATACTATAGAAAAAAATATCGACTTATAGTCATTAATATAAATGTAAGCTGGTATTGATGATAACGCCTTGCAAAAATGAAAAATTGTTTTGCACATTTAAAAAATATGTATTTATTTAATTTTTTGGTGGCGTGGTGGTTAGCACTGTTGCCTCACAGCAAGAGGGTCCGGGTTCAAAATCCAACAGCCGGCTAGCCTAGGCCCTTCTGCGTGTAGTTTGCATGTTCTCACTGTGGTTGCCTCTCCGGGTGCTCCGGCTTCCTTGCACAGTCCAAAGACATGCAAAGGGGGTTAGGTTAATTGGCGATTCTAAACTGACCTTAGGCATGACTGTGTGTGTGAATGGTTGTTTGCCTCTCTGTGTTGGCTCTGCAAAAGACTGGCAACCTGGCCGGGGTTTACCCCGCCTTTCGCCCCATGATAGCTGGGATAGGCTCCAGCACTCCCCTGCCACCCTTAATTGGATAAGCAGAAGAAGATGAATGGATGAAAGAATATTTATTTATTACCACAGGACCTCATATGATTTAGAAGAGAAAAAAAAGACTCCATGTTGACATTTTGAGCTACAGGATCAGCTAAGTATGTGTTTCAGCTACAGATATGATGACAAATAATGTACTGATTGGAAAGCCTCTTGTGACTAGCCAGGGGTTAAAGTGTGCTGGAACAATCCAGAGCTGCAGTCCAGCACCTTCAGGTAATGAGCAGTTTAATCTAATAATCAGGTTATTGCAAAATGATATCAAGTGGATTCATTTTTCATGTGCTACAGCTTGGCAGTCTTTCCAGCTGATGCCATGGAGACAGTTAAAGCACCATATTGCATCCCTAAGCACATCCTGTTTTCCTTCTCATCTATGCAATGTCTTTATGCTGCAGATGTCAGAAAAACTGGAGTTGTGGTACTCCACCAACCAGTTAGCTCTACTGAGGAGGAGCCAGCATAAATAGTCACTTTTTATTTTTAATTTTAAATGGAAGGTAATTTAGAATGCAATTTTTCAAAGCTCTCAAGAAGAATAACTAAATACAAAAACTGTTTCTGTGCATTTTAGCACACCATCTTTGTGGAGGAAGTTTGGTAGAAGTCATCAATATGAATTCAAGCTGATGATCTTTGGTAACACACACTCCATTTTACTAACGTTATAATGGCAATGGATTAAAAAACAATATATATATATATATATATATATAGATAGCTTATTTTACCTGTTGTAGACTCCAGTCAGATAAACCCAGGGAGAGCAGTAAACTTCCAGTCAGCAACAGCTCAGATGATCAGGTTAAAGTCTGGCCCACGCAGGAAATACATGTATGTTTGCTCAGGAGGTGTACTGTTAGAGCAGCATGCCAGCAGAGCAGCAGTCATCCATCTCTTTTTCATTAAAATAAAGTATTGACTGTAGGCCACCTGTGCTCTGGCAGCACCCAACACACAATTGTATTATGTCCTTTCAGAAAGCATGTGTACCTTTCAGCTACTCTCTTGTATTCTCCACTAAAGGGTCACTACAGTGGATTAATCCACACTGGTAATTTGACAGAGGTTTTATGTCAGATGCCCTTCCTGATGCAAACCTCCATGGTGAGAGGGACTTGTGTCCCCACCTGGAATTGAACCAGGTACTTTTCAATTTGCACGTGAAATGCTGTCTAAACTTCCATTAATTTTTGCCAGTATGCCCTCAATAAATCCCATAATTTAGGAGTGGGACACAGCCAGACAGAAGGCTGGAGAAAACGTAAAAAAAAACCCTTCAAATTGCAAGGATGCTGATTTGCATTAGCTAATATTACCAGAGTACTTATGTGAATTTTGGAATATGGTAGGGAACTTGCAGTGAAATTAGTGGCCCCCAGGCAATACTTGTTCTGTGCAAATAGAGTTTTAATTTATGAACCTTTACAAAATAGATAAATGCCATTAGTATATTTCATTATGGAATGCAAGAAAAGCATTTTAATTCCATGTGATTCCATTACACCAGAAAGGGTTGTAAGTGAAATAAATTTTGAGTACTTGTAATTCAAGTTTTCACTACTTCTGTTGTGTTAATGTCAGAATTTGAGTTCTGCCAAACTAAATATTAAGTGTCTAAGGAATCCTATGACATCAACTTATGTCATTCATGCTATTTAGAAATATTTTCTTCTGATTAACATGCATTCCCATGCATGCAATCAGCTAAAATTCAGAAAAGAACAAAAGTGTAAAAAGTTTAACGACTGAGTTGCCATGTGTAACCACTGACTAGAAATGGGAAGAAGCCAAGAAAATGAATTCATCAATAGCATAATATGCTTTACAGTACTGGCTGAGCTGAGCAGTAAATTAATTTGATTTAAATTCATTTAAAATTCCTGAATTTTCTATTTAGCATGAATTCTGAACAGTAGTCATGTCCTGGCATTGCTCAAAATACGGAATGCATGACCAACACAGTAGAACACAACGTCAGTTAAACTTCAGGGAGATCAGTTTGTCAGGAAGCATAAATCGTTGTGAATTTATTTTAGCTGCTTTGGTGCAAATGAAAGTGACAACAAGTGCAGGAAAGCCACTCCCTACATCCCTAACAACAGTTAGGGTACAGTTGTCCAGCAGACGAGGGTCTGTATGACCCCCAAGGATACAGATCCCAAGACCATCAGTGACCCACAGCCTAGCCGGTCACTGAATGATGCTGCAGGCTTCATAACATCTGTTACATGTGCTTAGTGTGAACATGCTCTTATCTTCAAAGAGAATAGTTCCAGGTATGTAAACTGAATGGCGCAGAACTGGGCTGATGAGTCTGTTGCTTACAGTTTGGTCAGAAACCTGTGCAGGAGTAGCCCACACGAGGTCATTTTGTAGGGCACTGGCAGCGCTCTTCCTGTTCATTCTTGCACAAAGGAGCATATATTGTGCTGTTGGGTTGATGCCGTTCCGCGACCCTGTCCAGCTCCCCTCATGTAAGCCCCAACTCCTGGTGGCTCCTCAAAACTCTTGATACTGTAGTGGGAGACACAGCAAACTGTGTGATATCACTTATTTGACAACAAAATGGACAGCAGGTACCTTCTGAAGTTACAGTACCAGTACCAGCTAACCAGGATAAAGGAACAGTCTGTGGCTACTGCCTACAACCATTCCTTTTTTGGGGGGGTTGTCTTCTTGTTGTCTCTCCAGTGCACCTGTTGCCACTTTCATTTGAACTAAAGCAGATGAAATGGATTCACAATTCTTCTTGCCTTTTGATCAGACAGATTGATATCCCTGATGTTTAAGTGACTTTGTGTGATACTATGATGATTGAGAGTTCCCTCAATTTTTTGAGTAGTGTAACAATAAAGCTGCTGCAGTTTTGTGGGACAAGCAGCAGTCAGAAATACCTGCAGAAAGTTCAGAGAAAGAGGCAAGTGAGAGAAAAATACATAAGCGCCTGGGTCAGAGAAAAAGGAGAGCAGAGGAGAGGTGTTCAGTGCATTATGGGAGGCTCACAATAGTAGTAGTAGTAAAAGTAGTACAACCAAGAGAAGATTACAGATCATCTAATCCAGCCCTAATTATAAGCTTTATCTATAAGAAAGGAGATTGCTCTGGAATATAACTAACTTTAAAACAACAACGTGCCTAAACCTGACCTCAGTTCTACAGCCTAAAATGTAATACTTTACCTTTTTAGGACACATGTCCAAAATGTGACTCTATGAAAACATTTATGTCCCTACAACATCACTTAAGATGGACCATGGAAAACACACACACAAACACTAAGGATTGAATAATGGCCAAAGGTACATGGTTGTTTATAGGTGTCTTTGAAATGCAGGTGCAAATGTGTTTTTATTCATGCAAACAGTTTGTTGCAGATGGCCATTGTCAGCCATCTGGCAGGCACAGAGGAGGAGGCGATGTAACTAATATATGTCTATTTCATGAAGTCGATTCACTGTTTAGGTGGTGATTTAAATGGTAAGATCATTTGACACTGAGAGGACCCTACTGGGAAAAGAAAATAGATAGACTTTATTAATCCCTCGGGTAGGTTCCTCCTGGAAATTCAGTTTTGTTTTTTTTTTAGATAGCTCAGTTAGATCAATTAGGGTCAGTGGTATAACAGAGTTGTATACAGTGGATAAAGAAAGTCAACGTACCGCTTTTGGTTTTTCTGATGTGAAGAAACGATACAACGATAAGCCATTCCACAACTTTTTCCACCTTTAATGTGACCTATAACTTGGAAAGTTAAATTGAAAGAGAACGATTAATAACCAAGGTGGATGAATTTTATCTGAAGATCTTTTTATTTGTCAAAATGCCGCCGCTAATAAGTAGCACAAAGGAACAACACATTTTCTTATGCGGCACCAAGGATCCTCAGGTCACTAAAACAATCGATGCACTAACAAAAGTACTTCTTGCATTTCAAAATAAAGCACTTTCTTGCCACTCCTTTCACAATAACACTTAATAGTTACCAATTGGCCAACATAAAGTAATTTGCATGCTATGCAGGAAGAAGTTTTTATTTCACCAAAACACTTCCAGCTGAAAGTACCACATGAACACAAAGCATAGATTCGGCACAATCTGGCTCTAAAAAGGACAGCAAAAGGAGTGCGAGGCCCCAATGCACAACTTCACAAGAGGACAAATATCTGTGAGTGTGTAGTTTAAGACAAAGACACCTCACAGATTGTCAGCTGGCAGCTGCACTAAATAGTACCCGTCACACACCAGTGTCATCATCAACTGTGAAGACGTGACTTCAGGATGCTGAACTTCATGGCAGAATTGACAAGCAAAAGCCATATCTCAGACTGGCCAAAAAAAAGAAAAGGCTGAGATGGGCAAAAGAACACAGACATTAGACTCTAAAAGACTGGGGGAAGGTGTTGTGGAAAGATGAGAAAAGAGAAAAACATTTGGGAGATGCAGAACAAATGAAAAAATGCAGGAACAGTGGTTAATACCATCAGTCAAGCATGGTGGGGTGCCTGGGAGGTGATAAAATAGTAGATTTGTACAGAGTGGAAAAGACCTTGAGGAAGGAAAGCTATCAAGAATTTTGCAACGCCATGACAGACCCTGTGGATAGCACTTGATTGGGGCCAATTTCATACTACAACAGGATAATGACCCAAAACACACCTCCAAAATGTGTCAGCAATATTTAAAGAATAAACAGTCAGCCAGAATTCTGATATTAATGGAGTGGCCAGCATATTCTCTGGATCCGGACCCTGTTGAGCTGTTGTGGGAGCAGCTTAACCACTGGATACAGAGGAAGACAAATCTCATCAGATTACCTTTAAAAAGCTTTAATGCCTAAGGTTTACCCTATACACTACATGAATGAAAGTATACAGGACATCCCATTCACTTTAATATGGAATTGTTTCCAGCATTGCAGCTACAACATGCTTTGCCTCTTATTGGAAGGCTTTCTACAAGATTTTGTGTATGTCTATGGGGATGTTTGCCCATTCATCCAGAAAAGCATTTTTATGGTCAGACATTGGTCAGACCTGAGGGTCTGGTTCCTAATCTGCATTCTGTTTTTTTGCAGAGGTGTTCAGTGGGGTTGGGGTCAAGGCTGTGGGCTGTCCGGTCAAATTCTTTCACACCATAATCCCCTAACCCTGCTTTTACAGACCTTGATTTGTGCACTGGGGTACAGTCAGGTTGGAACAGGCAAGGGTCCTCCCTAAACTTTTCCCAAAAATTTGGGAGCAAATAATTGTCCAAAATATTTTGGTAAGCTGAAGCATTAATATTTCCCTTCACTGCAACTAAGGGGCTCAGATCAGTCACAGAAAAAACCCATAGCATTATTCCTCCTCCACCAAACTTTATAACTGGCACAATGCAGTCAGTCAGGTAACTTTTTTCCTGGTATTTGCCAAACCCAGACTCATCCATTAGACTGGCAGACAGACAAGTGCAATTCATCACTTTGCAGAACACATTTCCAATGCTCTGAGTCCACTGAGTCCAGTGGAAATGTCTATTCCACTACTTGTGGTTGGTGATGTAAGGCTTGCATGCAGTTGCTCAGTCATGGAAACCCATGTCTTGAATCTCCCAGCACAAAGTTTTTTTTTGTTTTTTTTTTCAATTGATGTTAATGCCAGATGAGGTATGACACTCAGCAGTTGTTCAGTCAGTAGAGCATTGATGACTTTTACGCACTCTGCACCTTATCACTCTGTGACCTCGCTCTGTAATTTTACACTTTGTGACTGAGTTGCAGTGGTTCCTGAACACTTCCACTAGGTTGGAAGAAGCGTCACAAACTGACTTGTTGCAATGGTGTCACCCTATTACAATACCACACTCAAATTCAGTGACCTCCATACAACGACTCATTCTTTTGCAAATATTTTTAAAGGCAGACTGTATGGCTAGGTGCTTAATTTCATACACCTTTGGCAATGGGACTGAATGAAACACCTGAACTCGGTGATTAAATAGTTTTGTCCATGTAGTGTATGATCATGACTCACCGCCATTAGTATGCTATTAGTTAATCAGTCATGTTTTCCCTTTTTCTTTGCTCATATATTTATTTTTGGGAGTGGCATCATCTACCAATTAAGGAATGATTGAAAGATTTTGTTATCTGTATCCACGTGTAATGACAAATTTCACAGCATATTATGTTTTTCCACCATTTTTCTGTTCTCTTTTTCCAAACTCCAGGCAGCAGATGTCTGGCATCCCTGCTCCCGGTCATGCTGGCAGTCTCTTCTGCACTGTCTATGCTTCCTCATAAGGGATCATTAGATCACTGGGTTTCTCTCTCTCTCTATTATTGTACATTAATGTAGGGTCTTTATCTTGCAATATGCGCGTATAACAGAAGCAAATTGAATTAAATCGCATTGCTTTTCGTTGGCTTGAACTAAAATCAAATTAATTGAACTGAATTAGAATATGTACAGAAGGTGTATTCAAAAAACATCATCATTCCCATAATGCAGTGATAAGGAGGAGATTGTGCTCATTATTACCATGTGACATAAGCTACTTTTGCATTTCAGTCTTCTTATTTTTGCACATTCCCTGCATCATAATTACTATGGTGTTGTGTCGCAGAAAAAAATCATTATTTTACTGTCAGTACATTTCAAAATAATTGTCTTACAAAATGAAAAATAAATTGGGTACAGATATGCTGTGAATTAGGCTATTTTTAAATTTAAGGGAAGCAATGTCAGAGAAAGGTACAAAGAAAGAGTTGTCACATTCAAATAGAGAAAAAACACACAAATAGATTTGGTATCTTTTAAAACAAAAAGAGTGATTGCAAAACTGTAAAACACTGTATATTGGAAAAGTGACTGAATAGATTTTTTGCTTCTGAAACATTTCAGGGGACGCTGACACATGAACAGAGCCATAAGACATTAAAAACAACAACAACAAAAACAAAACACACACAACAGTTACAATGTTAGACAGTAAGTCAAATATTTTAATGGATGTTGTAACCCTATCCACTGTCACTGTAACTACAAAGACCCTATAAAAAGCATTAATAACGTAACCCTGAGTGTAGTCAGGTCATGCACTCGAGTATAACTGGCAGTGACCTAGATCTCCACTAATTCAGAAACCTGGCCTTATATCTTTGATCCTGTCTGACAAAATATGCCCACTGGTCTTGACACTCCAATCACATCGCATCAAAAGTCTCTTCAGAATTCAGTAATGGAAAACGGAGTGGAAACACAGCGCAAATGGCATATTCCTTCATGTTAATGTCTTCTCTTTGTGATTGTTCAGTCATGCATTCATTTATTTATTGTATTGTTTGTGTGTGTGTGCAGGTGTGTGTGTGTGTTCAGTTTAACATTCAGCAGTGTTAGTATTGATCACTTTGGATTTTGACTAATCTTGTTTAATTTTCTGGTTGTCATGCTTTTTTTTTTTTAATTTCCCTGTTCTGTTGAGTTCAGTTTTATTCATGCACAGACAACTGTTCCTCCATCAGCAATGAGTTCACCAGTCAATATGACCTCAATGCTAGATACCACAGCCTCACTGTAATATGGCAGTTAGTGTCAATTTTAGCTGTGCAATTTCTTGTAATTAGCATGTGACATCTTTTTAAAGGGCATCCAGCTTACCTGAAACACTAACTTTCAGATGTTTATCCAACCGCTTCCAGAAATGTAATGTGGACATTCCATACCATCAAAATGCAAAGTGATAGGATAAAATCACCCCTTTCAGGTTTAACATTTACCTTACACACTTGTTTCTTGTCATATCTACAAGAACAATAAATTAAGGGGGTTTCTCTAAACAAATGTTTAGGCCTAGAGGATGAAGGCGCTGATAATAAATTGCATTGCTTTAACAAACACAGGGCTCCTACTTGTCCTATATCTTTCAAATGATAATCAGCAAAGTCTTAGATAAAGCTAAACGTTGAATTTGCTGTCTTTTTTAATCATTTTGCCATTAATGCCCCAGTTACTTCTGCCACAGCCTCTCAATACTGATAAGGGTAAAGTTTTTAAGGAGTGCAGATGTTCTTCATCTTAAACCCTGTGTGGCATTTGTAAAAGAATAGATTTATTCACTTTGTATGAGTTGAACAAATCTTTTAGAATCTCTTTTCTCATTTAATATAACTGTAAAGAATACAATAATGTCTCACACAGAATTCTTAATTCTCCCAGAATCTCTTTCACCTGTACCTAGAAATCTTCATTTCTCTATAGTGTGTTTCTATGTTAACTAGTATTCCTGCCAAGTTGCCATAAATTGAAACAGTGGAATTTGCAGGTACTAAACTGACCAGTCAGATTTGCCATGGACCATAAAACAACCATCTAGCCAGGCACACAGCTGACGTAGGGTTAAGTTGCTTAAGCAGTAGAAGCGTATCTAACCAGTGAGTCATTATCATTTATTTTGAGAGTCTGAACAGGAAAATGAGTGAGGGTACAGTTTCTAAAATATCTGTTTACTATATTGATCAGATGGCCAGAAAGCTTACAAACTGTATAGTTTGTATGGAATAAGTTGACATTTAAAGCTGCAATCCCCATGTGTATTTAACACATGACTGCTGATCTATGATTACTGGCAACAATGTTGCAGAAATTGTGCAAAATTGCATGCTTCAACATGAAAGGAATTGGAAGATGAGATGCAACTGGGATTCCTGGCACAAGCTCAATGGGGTAATGAAGGAGTGAGCAACAGATGTGTAAAGTCAACTTTACACTGTAATCAAAGATGGCCAACATTAAAGAATTTGTAGCCATATATTTGATTATAACTCCAAAAAAGTCCAAAAGAGCCTACAGTATGTAGCACAATTACAGAAGTTCACAATCACAAAAAAGACATTAAATATAACGTAGGTTTAAGGAACAAGTTTGTTGGCTGGACTTTACAGACTGAAAAGCTACAGCCATTTTTTATACGGTCTGCTTTAAAAATGTATTTATTTATTCAAGGATTTTAAGAAATGGTTTCAGTGCTGTGCTGGCTAACAAAAGTCAAAACTTTTACTCTTGCATTTTACAGTTTAAATCAGTGTTTTTTTACTTCAGCTATTTAATTTTCATTTAAATTTTGCAGGACTCTGACGTTAAATCCCTAAGGTTAACCAATGTTATTAGGTAGGCTAGTTTACTTTGCTGTTTGCTCAAATAAAAAACCTGACTTCTTCTACTCTTTTCTCTTCTTCCTCTCCACTGATGTTATCATGACCACCTTCAGTTATGCCAAGGGTCATCTACGGTATTGCATTGGTCCTTCAGAGTCTACGCATAGGTTTGCAGGCTGTTGTCTATATGTTGTAGCCATTTACTGTCATCAGGGGGCAGTGTCACAAATATCCAGTTTGTGGGTTACTCTTGCTTGCTGTTGTTGATCCTTTAGCCAACCAAAGCAAAGTAACACACAAAGAGCTAAAGTTAAACTGTGTTATTAAAACAATGTAAAAAATTAAAAATGTCGATGTTTTTTAGGCTTCTCCCTCTACACTGGGAACTCCACCATTGCTCCCTTCCTGCCCCAGACTACTTTTCAGCCAGTCAGCATTTGACCTGTGCATTGCATCATCCACATCAAGCTAAAAGCAACGTAGTTGGCTTTTTGGACTGCATGCCTGCACATATGTGTCAGCTGTATTCCCCTCTGCATTGGCTCTATGTAGGCCAATACCAGATGAACACCTGCACTGTACTATAGATCCCTCATCAGCCAGCAAAGGTTTTGTTTTTTTTTTTTTTTTGCCTGTGTATTTTCTGCATTAATGGGCTTAAAATTGTCTCTTTCTGTCTTTTTTAACAGTTTGATTTCATTTTCATTGTTGAATTAGCTCAGTGATATAAAGTCCTGAATGAGATCATTTAGAAACATCTGTTTGGGGTCAGCACTGAATTCACTGAATTCCATCACCCTAATGCAAATTCGATTTCTGAAAGTCAGAGAGGATGGTTAAATTCATTAATTAGGAAAGGTCTTGACCCCAGCACATAATTGGATTTGTACAAACCGGTATGGCTGCAAGTGGCGGAAACTGCACTGTTTTCCCCTCTTTTCTCAGTTTCCCTCTTTCTTATCTCCTGACTGCCCTTATTACCAGGACTCAAAGAGCAAAATGTAATATTTTGTTCAGAGATGTGAAAGGTTAATTGTGCTGTGTATGTGCTATCTGCATGTGTGCATTACTATTCAGCAGTGTAGTTGAGCACAGCAGCACTGGATCTATTTTACATTAAGTGAGAAGCATTTCGTTAACTGCTGCCTTATTCAAAGACAGTTTCTCTCTACATCTCCTGGGTCTGGGGCAGATAGCCCCTCTGGGGGTGATGGTGCCTGGACCTGGGGGGTATAGAGTATGTTTGGGGAGTGTGAATGTGTGTACAGTGTTCATCTCTGTTGGTCTTCATGTTGGTTGAATGCTGAGTACTTGTATATGTGTGCATGAGGGTGGGAATGCATGTTTGTGTCTGTGTATGCCTGTTTGTCTATGTTTATGTGTCAGGTTGTGTCTTAGACTCCACATTTCTCTGGGAACACCTCAGGCCCCCACACTCCCTGCCAGTGGCTGATGTTGGTGCATTGGTGGTTCTCGGTGTCCGGGGCCAGGTGCTCGGGTATGTACTGGCTCACTCCCGGCGGCTGCTTGGCAGGGCCTGGCACCCGTAGCTTGGTCGGGCCCCTTCCGGGGGGTGGGGGGCCCTGGGGTCTCGGGTCTCTGGGCCCGTGGGCTCGGTCCGCTCTGGTGTGGCC
>VUQH01015175.1:33223-45776 GCA_015106775.1 Etroplus canarensis
GATGGTGTGTGTTTGTGTGTGTGTGTGTGTGTGTGTTGGTTTTTGTGTGTGTGTGTGTGTGTGTTGTGTGTGTGTGTGTGTGTGTGTGCGCACCCAGTGTGTGTCTGTCTGATAGAAATGCTCATAGGCAGTAATGAGACAAGTGCTATAATGTGGCTGCAGACCAGATTCCCTAATAAGAGAAGAATGTTGTCCGTGGCATCCAGAGTTTTCCACTGGAATCACACATTCATCCAGCCTGTTTCCTGCCCCAGGGTCTTCCTCTCGGCATGAGCAGATGAGGAGAGGGAACCCTCTGTCTCCCTCTCCTCCTTCTTGCTCTTCCCATTGTTCCCATCCCCTCCCTCTCCACATCCTTTTTCTCATCCATTTCATCACTTTTTCTTTGCCTTCCATCAGTAGGGGTCAGTTAATGTGGGCTATTGGAGCTCTGACTTTTCTTTCTCTCTGTTGGATTGTGCTACTTTGCTTCTGGAGTGACAAAAGCACATGACTCACAAAGTGAGTCAGACCAATTCTGGCTTATTGCTGAGGAAATGGTGGTGGATTAGGAGGGAAGGTGTCTTTCTCGGACTGTTACCGGAAACACACAGACACACACTCACTCACACATACATGCACACACTCACACACACACAAGCACACATGCGCACATACAGCTGAGTAACAAAAAAAGTCTTCGAATTAATGGAATTCTTAGTCTAGCTTTAGAGCAACTTTAAACAAACCAAGACAGAAGTTTAAAAATTCACATTCAAACACTTTAACCTTGAAATCTCCCCTGCCAAGGCACTAGCTCCCTCTTTTTTTCATCTGTTAAATGTTTGAGTGTTTGATAGTTTGAGGTCTATAGCAGAACCCGCCCGGGAATTAATGTCATTCATATGCCCTGCGGAAATTACTTTTGAAATGCATATAATCTAAAACATGCAAATGAGGCTGACTTTGTGCACCCTGTTTAATATGAATTATCATTTTGTGAATACCTATTATTACTGCGTACATTTCTCCAATTATATTGTTCTTTTTTTGTCACTTTTGCATACGAACGCACATGTGCACATCAGGAGCACCCGAAACGAGTGCATGCACATGCGCGGTCACATGAGCGTACAGGCACACACACTTGCATACACACTCAGAAGAATGTCTTTGTGATGGGTGTATTTTAATGAGGAGTAATAAGGATGGTAATGACCCAGTCCACTTCTCTCACTCTCTCGGTCTTTGTTACTCTCTCCCTCTGTTTCTCTGCCTCTCTTGCCCACTGCCTGGCACACAGCTGTTAGTTTACATAAAGCCAATGAGAAGAGTTCATTTAAAGAAAAAAAAATGCATGTAGCTGCCTTTTGCAGATTCTGCACAAATTTACCACTCCAAAACTCCTTAAACAGCAAATGAAAATAACAAGGCAGGAAATACAAGTGTTGCTCATCCAATTTTCATTAACTGTCTGAAATATTGATGCGTTTTAAAAGTGAACTGTGCATGTTTAGTTTGTCTCTTCCTTTTCTGTTCTGGTGATAGAGCACAGTTATTAATGTCCTTGTCCAAGAGGCAGACACTTTTTTTTTGCTCTTTTCTCCTAAATTGAATTGAAGGCATCCCCTTTTCAAACGAATTACTCTATTAATTTATTTATACTGTGCCATAAATTATTCTATTAATATTAGCATGTACCAAATTAGTATGACTTCTCTCAATGTTCCTTCTACTTCTATTAATTAGCATGCTTGTCACTATAACAAAGATTTTTCTTTCTCTGATAAATTATAAAGGAGACATTTTTTAATACAATGAGAACTGCCTGAGAAATGATTAATATTTTAGTTGTGGCCTGTAAGACAAAAGTAAGGAGAAAAGAGCAAGAAGAACAGAAAAACTAACAATAACACAGAATACATTACAGACTTTCATTGGTTTGCAGCAGTGTTGATTTTTATTTTGCTTTTCCAAAAGGGGGAAAAAAAGTGAATGATTGTGTGAGTGTGCGCACACCCGTACTGAATGCTCAGGGATATCATCTTGTTTTAACACTTTTGGATGGAATTTAAGTTAATTTCGTCTGTAACAGCTTGGGCCAAGTTCAAAAGTACTAAAATCCAATTAATTTGTGAACTGGACATGCTATCATTTTCTCTGCATGTCTCCTTTAAAGTCTGGCCTGTTTTTACTGTGGACTTATTCAATTATATTTGATTAAACTCGTTCTGATCCAATCTATTAATTAACTAGGAAATGCAAAGTGCCCGACTTGAAAGCTGATGTACAAAATTATATCATGTCCACTTTGATATTTATTTATTTATATTTTACACACCACTATTTTTAAAAAATCCATTGTAACCCCTTATTATTGTAGGTTGCTGTTCCCTATTTTCTGGTAATATTAAATCTTTTCACTTTATCTCCCTTTTAATGCAAATTTTGATCATAAATGAAATTTTGTCTCACCTAAAGCTACTACAACACATGTACCTCTTTGTACTTGCTCTTTCTGTTTCTGCCACAATTTTACCTTTCCAGGCAGTAAAACAGAATCTCCCCCCATGTAATTGAAATTAGGAGCTTGGTAATTTATTCAGTGCCAGGTTCTCTACATATTAATTGGAGAAAATTCCACTTTTTCATGTGCACCTGCACAGACACACATATTTGACCTATCAGATTTGAGACGACTGAGAGGCTGAGGACTGAAATTGTGTTTGCGTGTGTGCATATGAATTCTAGCACTAAGGGTCATGTAGGCCACACTGACCACATATTGTTTGCACGTCACTTCTGCCGCTCAAATATGAAAATTAAATCTCGATGTACTTAAATCTCTGTTTACTCAACTACGTGGTTCACCTTCATGTCATGTGTCCATTTCCCCACAGACACCCTTCATCTGTGTTTCTCAAAAAATTCTCTTCCTTTATCTCTCCCTCCCTCTCTTTTTGTCCCACTCTGCACCCCCCCCCCCACACACAGTGAAGGTCATTCTAATAAAGAGCTCTCATAGGACAGAGCTGCTAATTGCTCCGCGGCGCTCTAGCTGGTTTCAGATCCAAATAAAGGCACATCGCCTTTTTCAAAAGCTCCTTTCCTTGCCCTGCATTCCTCCACCGCCCCCTTCACCTCTGTTCCACCATGTTAAATACAATCTGAGTAATATCCGTGTGGACCGTATTAGCCTGACCTCAGCCTCCATTACCTCTCAGGACAGAGGGAAGAAATGAAGGTGAAAGCTGGGATTTTTCACCTTTATGATCACAGGATGATTTTCAGCTGGCAAACGGGCGTGCGAACACACACGCGTATGAGTTTTACTTCTTTAGGAATGTAAAACCCGTGATTTTAGGCTCAAATAAATGAGGTGTGCATGAAGTCCATGCTTTCTACAAATATTTGTGTGTGTGTGTGTGTGTGTGTGTGTGTGTATCTTTGTCTCCAGTAGTTCGAACAGACAGCAATCTCCAAGCTGGTAAATCACTTACTGCACTCTAAAAGAAGGGTAGAGGTGAAGGCAGGAGTGTATGTTTGCCCCGGTCATACACACATACGGAGCGATCTCATCGGTGCGGAATGTGCTGTGTGTTTACCTATGGCTCCAGAACCCACCTGACCGAGGGAGGCTAATCTTTATGGGCTCTGTAAACAGGGACTTTGTCTTCTGAGAACTACAGGAGGGCAAGAAGACACACAATTCACACAGCATGCACGCTAGAGAGAAGGGGAAAAAGCATATTGGAAGTTAACACGCATACTCTACAGCAATACCTAGAAATGCACACATGCATGTGCGGCGGTACATGCACACGCAAAAATGCTATTAAAAGCTCAAACTAAACACCATATGGCAGACAGTCCTGTAGAAGTATAGAAAAACTCCCCATGTTTACATATTGAGGGATTTTCTTATCATCTGCACTCTGAGCCCCTCTCTTCTTCTCTCCTCTCTCTAACAAAAGCACCAGCTTCTTCATTAGCCAGCTGCACTGCACAGCAGAGGTCAGACTGTAGGCCACTGCTGCTAGCCTCTATTTCTGGGTTGATGATGCTCTTTGAAGCCAGTCAGTCAGCCAGCCAGCCGGTAGTAGATATTGGCCCACATCTGACTGACTATCTGTCTGGGATAATGGAGTTCACCTGTTAGCACTGGAGCAGGGCCAGGGCAGTCGCAGACATCTAGCATTAGCCCTTTGCTGTTAGCCAACCTGTTAGCGCTGGCTGACAGCCAAAGTAGCCTGGAGCTGTGCTGTTAGCTGCTAGCTTTAGCTTGGTGTTGAAGTCTACCTGGCGGTTCTGGTCTGGTAACCTGCTGCACTGCAGTCTGATTAGCAATGGCTGCTGAGGAAACAATGGAACATGGATAGGGAAATGATGGAAAAAGAATTTGTTCAGTAGGTTTTTGTGCTTGTGTGAGAATGCTGTGTGTTAGTTCTTCGGTGTTCTTCTGACCTCATTCTCCTTTATTGAAACTAATACACGTCAGCTCAGAAATACCAGGCAGATATCCCTCCTATACTCCTTCTTGTCCTTCTCCCCAGTCACTTTCCTCTAAAGGTGGAAGATATCTGAAACACCTGAAACCCAGGCTAATCGTTAATCATACTTTATGCAGACTGGATTTTAAATTTAATGGAAAAGTCCAAAGTATAAAACATATCTGGATTAAAGTCAGTGCAACACAACAGTTCCATGAAAAACATTTACTATCTTATCAAAACTAGTAAAACTGATATCACTGAAGTACCATAAATATGCTTCAAAAAATGCAGTCTGACAGTAATTCATTTAACTGAATTTAGTGGCTCCATTCTTCACAATTCTTCTAAACTTGTCCTGACATGCACAGCATAGTCTCATCAGTTGAAAAGGTAAAGAGTTAAGTGCTTTAATAACAGGATATAATAGAACCCCTCCTGTAGTCACTGTTGCATGTAATAAGTAAACCATATCAACCTGTTTTCTTTCTTTCTTTCTTTCTTTGGTACACATAACACCAATTCTATTCTTTTTAATTTGCTCAGTGTTTCTTGTTGTGTTTAACCAACTAACCAATGTGTTTAACCAACACATTAACCAATGAAAGGATTTATGAAGACATAAATGCCCAGATCTGATAGCAGATTTGTTCTGGAATTTGGGGTTAAAACAGATTCCCCCGGGGTTGCTGTCACAGTTTATTTAGCAGTAGAGTCTGACAGCTTGTTGGGCGAGAGTGTGAGAATATGGGTGTGTTCGTGTTTACTAAATTATGATCTGTCTTTCTGTGACAGTGTTCGTGTCCTTGTCAAAGCATAGATAGAGAGCAGCCGAGAGTCTTTGTAATGTTTTTAAGAGACAAATCCTTTAGCTGCTCCAGTGACAGTAAATAGGACATTCTGTGGCCAGAGTGACAATAACTACTGTGATTTCTTTTTCTTGCTTCGTGACTGTCAGTTATAATGAACTAAAGTCTTTTTGGTTGTAACAGTTAGCCAGATGTTTTATGAATCCACAGAACCATTCATTGTTAACAGAGGCTCCTCCAAATTTTGTTTCCTGATTACAAAACAGGTGAGAGCTATGGTTCCTCAGATATTGTCTTCGGAAGAGTGTTTCACTTGTTCACAAATATTGATTGAACTATCAGAGATCATAGAAATAACCTATGTGGGTTCTATTTCAGGGTGAAAACTTTAATGTTTTCCAGGGTTGAAACTGCCACTGGTTGCCAGGCATAACCAGAGGGAGAACGACAGCATGCAGAGCGCAGGAGAGATAATTCAAGAGTCAGATGAAAGCAGATAGATGATGGAGTGTAGATACTGGTACAGACATTTTTTCCCTTACCACCCTCCCTCCTCCACTCACTCTCCCTCCCACCCTTATTCCCTCAGTTCTTTGCCTAATAAGCAGCGTTCCTGTGAGCTGATGCAAGGCGGAGGAAACAGAACAGGCGTTCTGGGAGTGCTGGAAATATTCCCACATGAGGCATAACATGATAAAGACTTATTATCTCACTAAGCTGCTGTAAACACAGATGCACACATAAATGCACGCTGTACACAAGTCTCTCCCTCTCGCGCACAAACACGCATGCATTCACAGAAAGTGAAACTGGTCTGGCTTCACGTTTCTGATGAGCAGTGACCAGGAGGAATCTGACAAAGCAAATACCTTGGACAAAGCCTGGGAGTCAGCCGTGGTGAGCCAGCTTACTGTGCATTTGGCTCGGCTTGTTTGAACTCTACACACCCAGAGCAGTGAGAAGAAACCAAGTGAGAGTTTTGTTCAGATTATTATTATTAATAATGCTATATTTTCGGGAACATCTGAACAAGATACAATACGTGTCGAAACAGGACTCATCCCAACGCCTCTCCACTCATCAGTCACACCAGACACACATAAACACATGCACTGAGCGTTTTCAGTGAGCTAATCCATTACAGTACAAAGGTAGGTGTCAGCCTCTTAGACAAACATACACACACATACACACACTCACATATACGCCAGAGTCATCAGAAACATGTTCAGTCCCATTTCCCTTCTTCTCTTCTCCATCCCAATTAAAAGGCAAAAGAGGCCTTTTATTTCCCTCGCTTCCAAACACATTCTTTATCTCTCTGATCTGCACTCCGCCCTCCCTTGCTCGGTCCCCTCGGGGTAGTGGGAATGTCTTTCCCCACACACTCTCAGGTCAGGGGTTCAGCAAGAGACGGTCTGAGCATGTATGGAGATTGAGAGAGCAAGAAAAAGACACATAGAGATAGTGGATAGCGGGTTGAGGCAGGCCTCTGCACGGGCAGCTCCTCTTCGCTGCCAGAAACACTTAAACTTAAAACTGTATGCGTGCGTGTGTGTGTGTGCATCATAACCCTAATCAGAGACTTCAGGGTAGATTTATACCCCTGCCTTTTCCCCGACCTCCATTACACCAGCTTATATACATCCATTACAGGATATGACAGAGTACACACCCTTTAGATGGGCATACCACCACACTACCTATGTGTGCAAAAGAGGGCATGTGCTCACAGCTTTACACACTCTCCACTTTCCCATTAGGTCCTTGTCCACCTGCAAGCTCTATCCCTCTGTCTGTCTTTATCTCTTATCCCCTCATTGCTAATAAGGTCAATGGGAAAGAGTAAAAAGCAGATGGGTGTACAGTACATTACAGAACGACACAGTATAGTGTGGGATAGATAGCAGACCAGTGATTCATGCTTAGTGAAATGTGTGATGATGTGAGGAGTTTCTACTGCAGTGCAAAGTCAGTGGACTGTGTGGCGAGATCTGTTGATCACTCAGCACTATGCCTTGCTTCATAATATTACCTCAGGGAGTAGTTTGACCTAGCAGGGGTTTGGATGAAGGCAGGAGGAGATGGGGGTGGGGGAGACAATGAAAAAGGGAGAGAGAGCATTGAGAAGAGGAGTGAGGTTGGAGATTAAGTGACTAGCTTTAAATGTCACAATAACGCTCTACTTCTCACTCTTAACGTCACAGGCAGATGGGTGCCAGGAGGGAGACAAGAGAAAGTTAATGGGGAGGAAAAATACTGCAATGTGATTTGTGGTTTTTGAATGGTGCTGCTTGTTAGGGAAGAGTCTTGAACTGGTGGAATCTGTCACTAAGCATCTTGTACTTTTGAAGGTTTGGCTTGCAATAATTTAAAAGATAATAATACATGTGGAAAAAATGGTCTTACCACAATGGCCAAACAGTAGCCTTTGTGGGACTGAAACTGGGGAGCTTAGCTGTCATATAAATGGAGATATTCTGAACACTTGCACAGGATTTCTTGATGATGCATATTCTCTCAATTGCCCTTAGTGGCATTGGGCTGAATATATTCTTTTTTGTTTCTTGAGAAGTGTGCCTCCAAAATGTCCATTCCTATTCCAAAATGAAGATGCAGTATGGAACTGACACAAAAGTTGGAAATTTTAAATCCAGATTTTGCAGAAACCTTCAAAAGTATAGCCAGTCTGCTGGCATGGCTGGACCTCTTCAATGAGAAAATATTTTTTGGTGATTCGAGAGAACTGACCATTTAATAAGCACACCCTCCAGCCCATCCACCTGCACACACTTATATCCCACACACACAAGCATGCTTAGGTCCCTGTCATTCAGCAAGCATTTGGCAGCATTCCATTAACAAAGCCACCAGCGATCTCTCACCCTCACCTGCTGTCAGAAAGAAAAAAAATTATATGCACACAGACACACACATACACACACTCATGTTCACCTGCTTTTGCCTCAGAGGAAAAAAAAAGTTAGATTCTCTCATGAAATAGCTTTTATTGTTTCCCCAGAAGGCATGGGTTGTACGCCTCTGAAAAAGACACACATACGTTATACACGCACACAGACAGACATAGACACACAGACGGCAGGTAGAATGCCTCGATGGCGTTTTGTGTACCCACTCTGGGCTGCTGAAATAAAAGCAAGAGAACTTTCCCCTGTAAAAGTATGCGCTTGTGTGTGTTAATTTCTAAAACTGGATGAGGCAGAAAGACGAGATTGAGCTTGTCATTAGGAGTTCACAGCCTGCGTGCTTGTGTGAAGGCTTGTTTTGTTTTGTATTAGCTGTCTTGTGTGTGTTTTGTGTGCGAGTGTGTGTCTGTATCTCCTCTCTCCCACGCTCAAGCTCCTAACGATGGCAAATGCGCCTGTGTGTTTGCGAGGCGTTGTTTCTCAAAAACAACAACACATCCAGGAACGGCTCGTTTTGTCGGGTTTTGTGAAAGGAACACGCTCTAATTAGAGAGGCCCTCTGAAGGTGCATCAAACAGATCTTTCTCAAAGACCAACCAGCTCATGGCTCACACAGCGCACACATGCCACCTCTGATTATTGGAGAAATGTGTGTGTTATTTAACTATATAGCAGAGTATTAACAGACTTGTCACTTTAGATTTGCTACACATTTGATCCTAATCCATGTGTACGCTCCTAGACACATATTTGCATAGAGACACAAAAGTGCCTGCTTTAGGTGTTGGTTTGTGGCCTCTTGGGCAGGTTTGTGCATGTGTGATTCCTGACCCAAAGTCTTTTTTTTGCAACCTGTACACGAACACACGTATGCACATAAACACACACAATTCAGTTCCTTCTCTCGTTGTGTTTTACTTTAGTCCTCCACCTTGATAGTTCAGTCAGATGGGAGTGGGATTTCTGCTCAAACTTCTCAGGTCCGTTTTGTTCACGCCATGTGTCACACGCCTCTGTTCTCAGGTGCCAGTGATGATGGTGGAATCCGCTTCTGAGACCATTCGTACGACGCCGTCCAACCAAAACGGAGTCAGCAGCCTCAGCAGCCAATCAGATGGAGGGGGAGGTAGAGAGGGTGGGTCCAATGGAGACACGAATGGAGAGATCAGCCCAGTTGATTTACTTCACCTGCAACAGCAACAGGTGTGTGCATATATGTGTGACTATGGCAATATGTGTTTTTGGGCCTTGTGTACTAATGTGTGGATTTCCTGCATGCTTTTTACATTATGTTTACATATCTACCTGTCCTCATGAGACTTGTTTTGCAACACCTGCCACACAACTCATGATTGTATATACGGTACATTGTATAGAACACCATGTACACATGAGGTAGTTACATAATGTACAGATGTGACAACACTCAAATGGCCAGACTCTGGTAATTGTTAGTTTTGCATGTGCAAGCAGTGAAAAGCTCTGACAGGTTGGCTTGTCAGTGCTTTAATTATCCACTGTTCATAATGTGCCAGCTAATTCCACTGGGACACAGTTCACCATATTAATTCATACTCTTGAGATTCCCACTGATGTATTTTTATACAGTCCTCACTGAAAAAGAAAATAAGAAGAATCGTGTACTGTATGTAAACTCTGCATGCATGTAATAAGCCAGTTTCAGATTCTTATAATGACACGACCCATATAGCACCCGGATACTAGCTGGATGCTTTTCTTTTTAGCTTTTTCCCTGATCCATGACATGTGTTTGACACGTCAATGTGTAGTGTGCACGGTTATGCTATTTATCTCTTGCTCATCAGCCCTCCACACTCCTTCCTCTCTCTCTCGCTCTCTCTATATCTCGCACACACACACACACACACACACACACACACACACACACACACACACTCTGGCCACAATGTCAAATGGAATTTCCAAACTTTTCCCGGAACTTCTTGGATCAAAATTTTATTTCTCATTCTCCTCAAAATCCACATAACTCTCTACTGATTACTCACTGAAAGACCCTGGACCTGTAGACAACGTACAAACTTACACATCTTTTCAAAATAATTTTAATCCTAAGATCTCTACACTAGTCATTTGTTCATAAACATGCAAAAATGTCCACTCCGCTGCATGTCTAATGGTAGAAAGTTGATGATTCACTTTTTTCAGTCACTGATGTGGTATTTTAAGACATTAAGGCAGATAGAAAATATTTTTGTGCTCCTATTTATCTTTAATGCATGTTTAAACACATAGGCAGTATTTATAACCCTGTCTCTTGTTTTGTATGTTTGCCCATCATAGAGGGTCAGTGTGAGTTCTGGGTTCTTTCTAGTGAGGAAATCCAGGGGGGGACAAAAAAAATCAGGGTTTCCTCCCTGCTGCTAAAATTATTCCCCCTAATTATAATGATGGAGCCTTAGGTGAATGAAGAACACTCGAAGCCCTTCACTTCTGTCCTGCCCTCCCTCCTCCTTCCCATGACTGCATCCTCACCCTGCTTCCTCAGCAACCTTCAGCTGAGGGCACACACACACACACACACACACACACACACAGAGTCATGAACAAATGCACACATTTAAACACCAAACCTGTAGCTCATACAAAGCAGGTCTTTATTCTCTCGGACGTGTCTATGCTCTCTATGTTTTTGCACCTGTGTGAGTGTACGTATGTGTGTGTGCGTGCATGCACCCTGGTATTTCCTCTCTTGAGCGGGGTACCAACCACAAACATAGTTCCCTCTCTCTTTCCATCTTTTTCTCTTCCTCTCTCTCGCAGTACTTCTGTTTTTCTTCTAGCCACTGTGGACCATGAAAGACAAGCACAACCTTTCCTCCAGATCCCAGAGCTCACATCACAAAAAGTGTTACATCCTCATATGTGGCTGGGAATCTGGATAGTTTTTTGTGTCTGCTCTTTATTAGGAGCTTTTTTGATAAACTCAATTTGCACCAAGTAATGATTTAAGTTGTTAAGCGTAATAGGTGTGGTCTTCCTGTACTAGGCATATTTTTCTCTGGAACGATTGTGTTCTTTGCTACTAGATTTATGGTCGTTTTACTCTACATGTGGACTGTGGCACATAGTTTTTACATATATATATGGTAATGTTGATGACTCTAAGTGTATATGTCTACTTATAATAGTATTAGAATTACCTGCACGATGTTTTGTCATTTCCATAAGAAGCACTTATGTGCTTGTGTGTCCCTGTTAGCCCTCCAAAATATTATCAATCTTAGGTTCCTATCATGCACCTCTCAATTTCCCCCAAGTCTCTACCTCACCCTGCTTCACTCCCTGGGTTAGATCAGAGCACCTTAGAGTGTTTTCTTCTGAAACAAGCTGCTTTTTTAAATGAGGCTTTTTCATCTGTTTTTCTTTATGAATTTGTTATTATTAGGACAAATAATCAATTCCCATTTAAATAAAATGTAATATCCTAAAATTAAAATATGTTAAATGTAGTTTGAATACAGTAAAGATTTTTTTTCGATTGCATGCCAACTTTCATTCAGAGCAAATTTTGTTATGAACAAAGAAAAATATGCAAAATATTTTATTAAAGACAATTTACTTCCTGTTTATTGCACTGATTATCTGAAATTACCTGTTTGTTAGTATTATCCATTTAATAATCAGTCTTTAAATATTTGAGGGAAAATTTTAAATACCTTATAAATCCTAAATTGTAGTCTGCAGCTAACCTCTAAGTCTATATTTATCTTTTGAGTTTCATCCCTTATTTAATCACTCTTCGTGGTTAAATTGAGTTTGGGTTTGGTAGTGCTGGGCGATCATAGTATTTTTATCTTGAGACACCCGCTAAATCTCTTGGACATACCTCATGCTCCTCTTCTTCCTTTTTGTCGCCACGCTTGAGTCTCTCACCTGAAGGTATAGTGGAGACCAGTGTTGCCAATGCGCACTGGAGCAGAAAAGATATACACATCGACACACTGGACTCCTGACAGTGCAGTGTTGTCAGAACACAAAGCCGTCTTTTCCTTGGGCCCCTTGGGAACTTGAGAAAAATCACAACCATCTCCAGCCATCAAACCCCTAAACTGGCCCCTGTCTTGTGTATCTCTGATTTCATGTGTGATCCAGATAGATAGATAGATAGATACTAGGGAAAAGGACAATGGGCAGGCGGAGAAGAGGAACTTGGAAGATGGGACAACCAGTCAGCAGGAATGAAGGTAAAAGACGGGTAAAGAGGCAGCACTGGAGTGGGGGGGCAGCATTTGTGGGCTGGAAAGAAGAAATAGAGGGATGAGGGAGGGGTGTAATGCTGAGACGTGTCAGAAAAGGGCGCCTGGGC
>VUQH01015175.1:47715-88954 GCA_015106775.1 Etroplus canarensis
AGTAAATCTAGCAGAGAGAGAGGGAGTGTGTGTGTGTGTGTGTGTGTGTGTGTGTGTGCGTGTGTGTGTGTGTGTGTGTGTGTGTGAGTGTGAGAGAGAGAGAGAGAGAGAGAGAGAGAGAGAGAGAATGTGTGTGTGCCTGTATGTTAACAGATGACGAGAGATGCTGGATGATTCATATAACGTATGGCTTCCTGTTAGATTGGCTAGACTCAGTAATTATGGCCCGTATGAATGGAGGTGGGGAGGTTTTGAGCCATATGTGATTCTCTGCCTTTGGCTGAAAGGATTATGGAAGGTGAATGTTGGTGACTGGGACAGTTGTGTCTTATTTGACCTCCAGCGCTCAACTGAGTTCACTTACAGGTCAGGGGTGCAGAGAAGATTGAGGTAAAGGGGTGGCTTGAAAAGAGGAGGAAGTGAAAAGATCATTTCAGTTATATTTTTTGGATTACAAGGATTAATTTCATTACATTTTGCTCATTTTTACTGTATCTGCATGACAGTTTACATACTTAATGCATTTTGTGTTTCTATGTCTACATGCATGTGTAACCCATGAGTGACTGCATGCATTTTTCTGTTCTGTGTTTCGGCCAGTAAATCAGTCCCAGTCCTCTCTCTGATTGCTGTCACCTCCTAAAAGCTTTCCCTTGGTCTTGGCCAGGCCTCTATCTTTATGTGGGAGGTTAGTATAGTTCACAGGTCACGAAAGGTCATGCTGAGACAGAGGAGGGGCAAGTAGGGTTGCCTACCATCACGGAACACCCACCGGTGTTACTGCAGTGATTCAAAGAGACCTATAGAGCAACAACTTCCTCAAGGAGTCTTAAAAGCACTAGTAGTTCCCCTGTCTTCTGACTTCTTTTTTTTATTTCCTGTCAGTGTCTCTTTGAATGAATCTGCTAGTAATAATCACAGTTCGTATTTCATGCTTAATCCTCAGAATTGTAGAACATCTAAGACCACATATGCACTTGCACACACACATACATGCACTCACAATTCAACAACTGTAATTGGTGGGCAACAGGGCAGTTCTGAATACCATTTTTGGGCTCCAGAGATTCCATAGCATTCAGCAACAAAAAGTTTCTGAAAAAGAGTCTAGGTGCTTACTTTCTTAACAGTACAGAGGGAATAAAAGAGAGAGTGAGAGACAAAGAAAGGCAGAGATAGACAGAGGGAGACAGAGAGAGAGCCAGAAGGGCCTCCTGTTCTGCGCATTCTTGCAAGAGAGCAAGACCCCAATCAGTGAAGCAGTAGTGTCTTTACCGGAGTTTTAAAAAATGTCTAAATCTAAACATAAAAGTTGTCAGGCTGGCAAATATGAGGTTCAGAATGTATCTAGCTATCCACATGCACACACACACACACACACACACACACACTCTCCTGTCAGTTTATTGGGTACATCTTTTCAACTGCTCGACACATGGCAGGAACTTGATGCAATTAGGCATGTACACATGGACAAGACTACCTGCTGAAGTTCAAACCGAGCATTATGGTTGTCAGCTCTACTGGTATTGTCCCACACGACCATCTCTAGGTTGTACAGAGCATGAAAAAGACAAAATATTCAGTGAGCTCAGTTCTTTGGACAGAAATGGAGCTGATAGGAAGGCAACAGTAACTCAAATAACCACTCATTACATCCAGGTATGCAGAAGAGAACCTCTGAACACACAACACAATGAACCTTGAAGCAAAAGAGCTACAGCAGAGGATGACTGCACCGGGTGCCACTCCTGACAGATAAGAATGGGAAACTGAGGCTATAGTTGGCACAGCTCATCAAAATAGGACTATAGATGATTGGAAAAATGTTGCCTGTTCTGATGAATCTTGATCTCTGTTGCCACATTTGGATATTAGGGTCAGAAATTGGCATAAAGGACATGAAATCATGTATCCAGCTTTCCCAGCATCAGCAGTTCAGGATAGTGGTTTTGGTGTAATGGTATAAGAGCTGATTTCTTGCCGCACTTTGGACATGGTGTAAGTGCAGCTGACAAATCTGCAGCAACTGTGTGATGCTATCATGTCAATACGGACCAAAATGTGTGAGAGATGTTTTCAGCACCTTTTGAATGTGTGCTGCATAGAGTCAAAAGTTTAGGATCACTTGGAAATTCTCGTTTTCCATGAAAACACACGTGACATTAGTCTGAATAGGAAATATAGCAAATGAACTGGACATACTGACAATGGACATGATGAATGTGTTCTTGAACTTTGCCTTCATCAAAAAAAACACCCTTTGCAGAAATTACAGCCTGGCAAACCTCAGCCATTCTAGCTGTGGATTTTTCAAGGTAATGTGATGAGATTTCACCCCACGCTTCCTGGAGCATCTTCTACAGGATGGATTGGCTTGATGGAGTCTTCCTTTGTACCATACTGTCAAGCTGCTCCCACAACAGGGTCCAGATCTGAAGAGTGTGCTGGCCACTCCATTACAGTCAGAATTCTCGCTGAGTTCTTCTTCTTTAAATATTGGTGACACATTTTGGAGATGCGTTTTGGGTCATTATCCTGTTGTAGAATGAAATTGACTCCAATCAAGTGCTGTCCACAGGGTATGGCATGGTATTGCAAAATCTTGTGATAGCTTTCCTTCCTCAAGGCCCCTTCCACTTTGTACAAATCTACTATTTTACTTCCTCCAAAGTACCCCCAGGCTATCATGCTGCCTCCACCATACTTGACTGATGGTATTAAGCACTGTTGCATCTTTTCATTTGTTCTGCGTCCCACAAATGTTCTTCTTTGGGATCCAAAGACCTCAAACTTGGACTCATCTATCCACAACACCTTCTTCCAGACTTCTGGTATCCAGTGCTCTTTTGCCAATCGTAGTCTTTTCTTTTTATTAGCCAATCTGAGATGTGGCTTTTTCTTGGCAATTATGCCAAGAAGTCCAGCATCCTGAAGTTGCCTCTTCACTGTTGATGACGCTGGTGTGTGAAGGGTACTATTTATTACAGCTGCCTGTTGTATATAAATATGTATATAAATGGATGGAAATCCAGAATGAGATTTGAAGAGTGTTTTTTTTTTTTTTATTTCTCACTTTTGTTCTATAATTTCTTTTGCTTTTGCATTTCTCCATCCTATGACCTTCTCACAAATGTTCATTCTCCAGTTACAGAGGAACGGTCAACCTTAGTTTGGCACATTTCTGAAATCGTAGCAGAAATATTCATCATAGTTTTCACATTGACATGAGCAGATTGTAAACCGATAAACTGTTAATGAAGTCTCCCACATAAGTATGCTACAGGACTACAGCTGGAGATGGACAGCAGATATGGTTCAGCCGGCCAGATAAGCTAGCACGGACAGAGTCACAGATAATTGACTCAGCCGGCCAAGAGGCCCAGAGACAAGAATCGGCAATACAAACAGAAGAAAAAAATATGTGTTTATTTGTGAGTGTGTGTGTTTTTCCGGCCTCTTTCATGGAGACTGAGTTATATTCACACATATGTACCTGGACACCTGTAGCGGTTGGGTTGGGCTTGGGTGCCTTGGGAGAGTTTGGAAGAGCTCAAAATAGGTAGGTCTGGCTGTGCTGTCAGGTAAATAAGACTCATGTACATAAGACGCACATGCATGGATGTGCAAACAGACACTGTTCATGAGGAATTTTCTGTTTACAGAGGTTGGAAAGATGAGGAAAAGAAGACTTCCACTCCTCAAGCTACATCACCATAGTGACCAAGGAGTTTTAAAAGGTCACAGGTCACAGAACAAAGCTGAAAGCCCTCATTACTATTACTAGTCAGTTACAGCAGGCTGTGACTATGTGTATTTGTACAGGTGCCTCTTCAGGGCATGTCATCATATGCTTTCTCTATCAAAAATAATTGGTTTTAACTGACCAGATGCCCCATTTTAGAGTCCATCAGGAATCAGGCACTCATACAAGAACGGATTAGTTAGCAACCCTCTACCCCACTCAGTTGTGCCACCACTTCCTCCAGTGAGCCAAACCAGGACACATAAGCCAAATTGGTTGTTGCACAGACGCAAGAGCATATTTGAGGTTCACAAAAGTTTCATATGTGCAGTGGCTAGAAAATGTAAGTAAGCATGTTGTTTTTCTTGGGTTTCTGTATTCATAACATGACTTAGCATGGCATTTTGTCTAAGCACTTTGGTGGGATGAGTCCAAGATGTTCTGTTCACACTCTGGATTGAGCCGTAGATGAAGCTGTATGATCATGAAACTTTTTGCATGCATAGGTAGAAAGATAACTTGAGGAGAAGGGCTTTTTTATTTTATGTTGGAGCAAAGTCATAAAACTTTTGTGGGCCATTTTATCAGATTTAGTGATTCTGTATGTACAGTTTTTACTTCCACCTGACCATTGACATTAAGGTTATGACTCATGACCCATTTATTTAGATACAAGATTGGACTTGTTAGCTTGAAATAATGTACCAAGATGTGTGCCTAGTGGTGAGATTTGCTTCTTGGAGGACTTTGATAACATCCTCCTGTCCTGGTCCTAGCAGCCGTTCTTTTCTCTTAGTCCTTACTACTTACATCTGCAAAAATAGACGGACACCAAGAGGGGAACAAGAGCAAGTAAAGACAAAATGGGCAACGCTTGCAAGGCTGCTGGGCAAGCAGTTACCCTGGAAACAGTTGAGAGCCCGGGATGCACACAATGAACATGCACATATACACACTACACACACAAAAGCTGCAGAGGCCTAAAGTGTTGCTAATTAGCTAGTCTGTGCTGGTCCTTTGTGTGAGCCATTTTAAAGGAGAGATTAGAGTCAACAGGGAGGACGAGAGGAATGTAGCTCTTCTCTTTCTCTTTTTTTGCCTTCTTCTTGAGCTCTGGAACAGTGCACGGCACCCTCTTTTTACCTGATAGAAAGTGTCTTTGTTGTCATACTGGTTGAGTTTTCCTTAACTAAAACTTATGACAAATAATGATAGTTGTAAATGTAAGTGAAATTTTGCCTAGAGAAAGACATTTTTCAACTATGAAGACTAACTTTCAATGGATACTGTATAATTATGAAACATATAATGAAATGTTTGTTCTCTGTTGTCAACCAGCTTTTTAAAATGTTCAGATTTCTTTTTGGAGAAAAAGTTTCATATACACTTTACTCACAACGTCTTATAATACAGTGACCATTTCCCATGTCAGAAAATCAGAAAAAAAATAAGAAATTATTTTAAAAAAGTATTTTTAATTTGAAAAAGTATAGAAATTAGTGTTGGGCGGTGTAAATTAAAAATGTACCTCTTTGCAGCACTTACTAAATTACGTAGTATAGCACACACACATACATACACACACATTTCCCCATTTCCCCTTTTTAGAGCACACCCCAACCCTGCTTCTCATTTAGGGAAGTTAAAGATTTTTTGCTTGTTTGGTTAAACTTCTTGTACAGCAGCCAACCTTTGTTGTACTGCCCACTTCCGCCGTTACTCTGTGTGTGTGTATGTGTGTGCGGTAAGGGTGGGTGTTAGGGTGTGTCTATCTCCATCTCTATAGCCACAACCAGGTGTAAAAACCCTCTGAACCAAAAACATGAAAGAGTTTTATTTCCATCGAAGCGGGCAGGCGAGCTAATACTTTTACAGGCCACTGACTAGAACTGTGCTTTTCTGTTTAACCAATAGACTTCTGAGTGTGCACATTTGTCTTTATATGTATGTATTTGTGTATGCATGTGCACGTGGCAGACAGTCTCTGTTTGTGTATGTATGTATGTGTTTTCCCTCTGTCTCCTGAGCTGAGTCTTGGCAGCTTCTTGCATGTGTTATTAGTTTGCTTTTTTCTCCTTTTTTTGGTTATTAATAATAAGAGTTAAACGGTTTCCATATGTGAGGCCTGGTTGCCAGGCTAGTGCTATCCTCATCATGGGCTGGCCTTGCACAGCCTCACAAGTTACTCTTGTTGGGCAGATGAAATAGCTTAAACTCTGGAGGTCACCCAACTAAGACCTGCACCTAAGCGGCCTTGTCTTTCCAAGAGCATGACCAAGCTACTTAACTGTCCTACCTTATACAAGATGAGTGCTAAATATTATAAGTCACACTGTCTGTGTATATGTGTGTGTGTGTGTGTGTGTGTGTGTGTGTGTGTGTGTGTGTGTGTAAGGAAACTGCTGTAGAGCTATTTGCCATCAATTAGCTGCCTGGACTGAGATGAGGCCTACAGTACAGAGGGAGCTGCTTTTATATTCCCCAAGAAGGGAGTTCCTCTTTCTTTCTGTCCCTCCTCACCTCATCATTATCTTTAATTGTCTATTTCTTCGTGCCCTTTCCCTTCACTTAACAGAAAATAGTTGAAAACCTTTCGTGTTGGATTTAAGATGTGTGTATATGATGATGAATTGTGTCATGATATAAAGCAGTTCTGGGTATTCATTCAGCTCCTTTTTATGACCATGGCTATACCCCTGTGAATCAATAGAAACATTAGATGAGTGTCGGGACATAGTTGAAGGGGAGAGGTTTTCTCGTTTCACAAAACAGTTTTGAACTGAAGAGAACCATCTGGAAAACGGCAGGGTCCCCGGAGTTTAGAACAGGTCCCTTCTGTGAAAAATAGTATGTGAAAAAAAGTCTAAAATCAGCCAGGGTTTTCAAACACTACGGCATATTTTGAAGTTCTTTTGGAGTTTGTGAGTTTTTATAGCATTGGCTCTTGAACACGGTCTTTCCTCTCTTTAATGGTCAGTCTGGGCCCAGAGAAGCTTGCTTCAGCCGTTTTAAAAACCTCAGCTCTCAAACGGTGCCTTTATATTGCGGAAACATTACATTAAATAGCTGAAAGGATTGCTGCTGGCTGGTGGTTCTGAAGGTGTCCCAGATAGTTTAGATTGAGGCATTCAATGCCGCTTAAGCTCAGCTATATTGGTGGACAACTGGTCTGAAGTCCATGTTTCTATGAGCAAAAAATGACAGGAAAGCTGGTGAAGGGGAGGGCAGAAAGACCTGATTAATACCAGAAAAAGAGAAGACGTACATGATGAAGAGTAAGAGGAAAGGGGTGAAGTCTTGGCAGAGTGTAGTTTATTTGTAACCCACCGTGAAATTGACAGGCTTTAGAAGGCTTTGGTTCAAGCTGCAAATTCCTTCCACATATATGTTTACCCTGTGGAAACCCCTGAGCTTTCTTGAATACACTTACCATTCCCATTTTCCTTTGTTACCTGTTGCATTTACCCTAAATCAATAAGGTGATCATTGGCTTCATGAGTAACTCCATAAAATAAGACTAATAATACCATGTTTACTCCAATTGCAATCACTTTTTCTGTAGTCATTTCTACAGCAGTTTAGCAGACTTTACCCTATCTGTGCTACAGAGCAACCTATATTTCCGTCCTAACAAAATCCTGCAAAATTCCTATTACATTTAATGTTTGGTGGAAAAAATGACCATCAATGGAATCAGCTGCTGTAATGTTTGGTTCGAATAAAAACTTCCTCAGTAAAGCCTTGATGACGATAGTCCCATAAAAATTATGTGACTAATAATCTTCTCTGCAAGCTATGTAAGATTGTTAAAAAGTTGTGTTACATATCTATTATAACTATCTTTTAAACATTTTACATGCAAATGTAGTTCGTGCAGCTAGCATTCAGCCTTCCCTGTAGTGGTCTTTTGTCTGTCAGTCAAAGGCGGAAAGCAAGGGTCCCTTCTTAAGGCCAACAGCTGCATTCGTAAGACTTTGCTTCCATTGGTAGGCCCAGACAATCTATTTTAGGCCTATGTCTAGCCCGTATCTCCTCACAGAATTTACTGCGGTGAATAAGGGTATGGGTAACAGACTTCTAGAAATGAGAGGGGAGGGCTCAGAGCACGAGAAAGACAGAAAACTTGGAGAAATGCCAAACAAGCATTTGTGAGGTATACATTATATGGAGAGGCAAAGTAGAGGCAAGAGACAGATCGAGTGATGCAGATGGAGAGAAATACAGTGATCTGGGAAGGCAATCTGGTTTATGTAGTAACTGACAATGATGCATTTGATACATGAGATTTCATCGTGGCTGTAACCAAGCCCTCCCTCACATATGCCCCAAAGTCATTTAGCAATCCCACTAACTGTCACCTCTTCAGTAATCTCACTTTGTGTATAGTGTGTGGGTGTAAATACTGGGCCAATCTCTGTAGGCAGGTGAGCTGATACTATACTGTGTATCATCATCCTTTTAACAAATTTACATGCTTTGTAGATTGTATTACATCTGTTCAGTCTTGTTTCATCTTCTCTCTGATCATGATTCCCTCTGAGTAGCCAGAGAAAGAGAAAGAATCAAAGATAAAGGAGATTAGAGCCAGAAAAAGTAGTGGAGTAGCAAAGAACAAGCCAGAAAGAGGGAGTAAATTAAAGTAGTAGGGGGATTTTATTGGAGTTTGAGGGTGATTTTGGTGCCAAAGTGAGGAGAAGCAGTGCACATGGATACAAGGGATCATTGGGATGACCCAGGAGGATGGCAGCATCCACACAGCTTTAGCTTGGCTTTCAGCTTCAATAACAGTCCTCCAGAAAGGAGACAGAAAGAGTGGGATGTGTTAAAAAAAGATCCACTTCTTTCTGAACCCAGTCTCTCCCAGTGATCCAAAATCAGAAAGCATGCAGACCTTAGAGAAGCAGCAGGGTGTGACAAGCTCTTTTCTGCATCTTCACCCTGAATCTATCTGCCCGTGTCTCCATCTCTTGCTCTCTCCTGGAAAAGAGAGCAGATAGAGTACTGGAGAAGAGATGTGCTTTACAAGCCTCCCTTCCCTGGTGGTTGAGTTAGTAAGGCAGAGTGGGGATAGTTGTTTGGTGTTGATGAGATCTGTTACCTCAGACACTGCTGAAACATCTGAATCACTAGTTACTAGAGCCTAGTTTAGGTCTGTTGTCAGTAGATAAAACAATAAGCTTCTCACTCACCCTCACTTATGCTCCTTTCTTTGTATCCTCTTCTTCTTGGAATAAGAGCAAAGAAATCTGATACCACCTGCCTCCCCCTTGGCCTTCCTAACTCCCTCCCCTTCTCCTCCTTCTCCCCCAAGGACAGCCCACTGTCTGCCCCGGGGGCTGTTTATCTATGGGGGGATATGAGGAGGAGAGGGTAAAAGGGGGACGATTTTGTTTCGTTTCGGCCGTCAACAATGGACCTCAGTCAGTGCTGACGGATTACTCCAACATATGGTACCCACCTGTCTCTTTCTCTCTCCCCCTCCCCTGTGTCTCTCCCCCCTCCGCCTTTTCCTTCACTATGTCTCTCTGTTTAGATTTCTTTGCTTATTCCTGCGTTCTCTTTCTCTCTGTCACCCAAACACACTGGGTGGATTAGAGGTCTGATTCATCACACACACAGACCTGTTTGCTTTAGCAACCTGAGCCAGGCACGGGTGCACACACACTCGCACACACACACAAATCTAGCTGAGGAGGCCTGATTTTGCTACATGTTTGTTGATACCTTCTAGTCCCAGCTGTTGTAGGTGAAGCAGGAGGTACTTTGAAATATAAAGATGTGCACATGTACAAACACACACACACACACACACACACACACATACATGCACACAGACTGATCCCTGCTGCAAAATCATTGTGTGTTTAGTAATATGAAATCTATATCGTGTTCTTCAAGTCAAATTTTTTTGATTTTCAGTTAAACTAGCAGTTTTCAACCATTTTTGGGAAACCTCAGCAAAGTAGCTATAAGTGTATATGTGTGTGTGTGTGTGTGTGTGTGTGTGTGTGTATGTGGGTGTGTGCTTGTGTGTGTGTGTGTGTGTGTGTGTGTGTGTGTGTGTGTGTGCACGCGCGCTCCGCAGCAGCACAAAGACTCTGTTGTTGGGCCTCCCTCTTAGGCCTCCCTCATATTTTCTTTAAAGGTGCAGTGCGCCCCCAAGAATGCCACAGGGGGAGTGGGAGGCTGGGGGAGTCTTGGAGGAGCTGGTGTAAGTGTGTGGGTGGGTGTAGAGCAGGAGGCATGCTTTGTAATGCTACAGCTCACCTAGGTCACATAGAGAAACAGGCAAGGAGTGAGCATAAGGAGGAGAAATGAAAGCGAGGGGTCAGAGACGAGAAGTGCTTCTTGACAAAGTAGACATGAGAGGCTTTGGCTACGACTGCTGGTGGCATTTGTGTGTGTGTGTGTGTGTGTGTGTGTGTAGGAAACCTGTGGTCCTCTTTCTAATGTCATTCAAAGTTGAAAGTTCAAGGTTTCATTTAAACATCCATAAAATAATGGGAATTACAATGTCCCCATCAGAACATAAAAAGAAAAAACACTATAATATAATCCATACATATAGTGGAATCAAGCTTCTGTAGTTTGTGCAGTTACAATTAAATATGGTGTTAACAGTCCAAAGCACAGGCTTCCAAATGATAATACAAAACAAGATGCCACTCTTAAACACTGATCTCACACTGATCTTTCTCACGAAAAATAAAGCAGTGGTTACACAGTCAGCCACTTTCTGAGCCTTATAGTTACTTTACCTTAACTTATGGTTAGTTGCAGTACCAAGGTACATAAAGAGAAATACAGAAACTGTATGATTTACTGCAGTTTAGTGAAATACAGGCACAGTCTTCTTATGGTGACGTAGCTGTTGATTGAGTTTTGGCACCCTAGGGATAGGCAACAATTTAACTAAATTGCTCAGTGACTTTTAATAAATTAGTAGAATAGTATTATGATCATCTATCTATCTATCTATCTATCTATCTATCTATCTATCTATCTGTCTGTCTGTCGATATGAATGCAGGCATACAAGAGAAGACAGGCATCACCTCTGCTTGGTTGTAGCGTTTATGAAAGTCATAAATGGCTCTTTAATATAGTGGTAATCAGGGTGGTAATTTGGGTGGAATTGTCCCTTATTGTTGCCAGACATGCCTCCCCAAATCCTGCCAACATACAGCCACACACACACACACACACACACACCACACACACACACACACACACACACATTCACTGCTGAGCAGACAGGGTGTTCAAGGAGTAATTCACACCACATGCCAACAAACTGGGCGGTTGTGTTTTTTTTGGTGTGTCTATGTGTGTGTGTGTGTGTATGTGTGTGTGTGTCTGTGCTGCTTAAAAGTTTAGGTTAAACTAGTAAATGGGAGGGGGGTTCCCAAGATTTTTGTCAAAGGGTTAAAATTCATGTGTGTGTATGTGTGTACAGACACGTCCTCGGCCATGTCCATGTGTGCATTTTAATTGCGGTCTCAGCAAAAGTAGCAAGTGTGCTCAATACAGATGGTTTTCATCACTCTGGCTGCACAGAGACCTTCTCTCTCTTTCTGTCTCAGTTTAATCTCTCCTTTCTGTTTTTGTAATTAAACATTACTTAATGCACCCATGCTTCTAATTCGACAATTCATTAAATAAGCAGTGATATAAAGTAAGTGTGTGCTCTGCTGTTTCACTGTTTTGTGTATTGTGAAATAATGCACTAGATTCTACTGTGTTATGGTTGAGTAAGAGCTTCCATGTTAAAGAACATCCTTCATTCTGGCCGTTAATTTGTGGCGTACACACACACACACACACACACATACACACACACACACAGGGACTTTCATAAATCAATATTTACTAAGGAACCTTTCCCCTTTGAGTCAGAGGAAGCAAATGTGCATCCTGCTGTCTCCCCTGTCTAACTCTCTGTCATGAGGTTGTGCTTGTGTATGCGTGTGTGTGTGTGTGTGTGTGTGTGCGTGTGTGTCTGTGCGTGCATGCGTGCACTTACTGTAAGTGCAAGGCGGCTCTGTTTTGAGATGGGTGTTTTCTTGTTTTGTTTTCACAGCAGTTTAAACATTCCAAGAAAAATGCCTGTTTCCTCAGGACTGATATATTTCAATGATAGAGAGCTTCAATCTTTAACAGTGGGAGAAATTACACTATAAAGAAAGGAAAGAACTTTTAAAAACCCACTAACACAGTGCAATTAAAGGTGAGAAGACAGCAGGGAAAGAGGGGATATGTTGAGAGGGCAGGAGAGATGGCTGAGACATGGAGTGTTGGAAGGATGAATCAGTTAAACTTAAGCAGGATGAAAGAAGTGGAAGCAGCTAGTGAGCAATGGTGCCACTGGTTTAGATGGACAGCACTGGAGGGCAGACATGATAGACATGGGAAGAGGATGAGGGATAAGGAGGTAGGTGGGGGTTAGTCACAGTTTTTGAAGGCACACCAGAGCAAATGGTTCCTTACATCACTCTGACATACAAAAACACAATTCAGCAGACACACATGAAGATGTGCTGACATACTTCTGCCTCAGAGGATGTGGAAAACCCACTCTGCACCTTCCTCTGAGAAAAGTGGAGAAGAAAGAGGAGAAGGAGAGAGAGCACAGAATAAAAAAGAAGGAGCTGCGGTGAAAAAGAATGCATATAGGAGATGGTCAGAGAGAAAGAAAAAGAAAGTTTTGAAAGAGTTGGTAAAACTCAGACACATGAATACAAGCTCAGGCACACATACACACACTCTAGTACGCTGTCTGCCAGGTGGATATCTGAGGTTAAGGAAGTCAGACTTGGAGAGGGGAGCAGGTACTGAGAGGGCACTGAGTACTGAGAATATGCACATTTGGGTTTTAGGGACGCATGCTGATGTGAAGCTGCACACATCTTTTTTTAAAGTTAGGCGTGACTTTGAAAGTGTATTACTTTTATGTTTTTGTTTTATTACTGAAAATATTGTACTGTATGACCACATGTGCACGATAAACATCTGATGAGTTCTAATTCTCTCTTTCAGGCCCTCCAGGCAGCCAGACAGTTCCTCCTCCAGCAGGCCTCTGGACTGAACTCCCCTGGCAGCAACGAGGTCAAACAGAGCCCTGTGCAGGTCAGAGCACACACACATACATAGATGCACAGCCCAAGTGCTGCTTTGTCAAAATCTGCATGATATTAAGCCTCTGGCTGCTGCAGCTTTGTTTTCACCAACTGCCACGTCAACTGCAGTGAATAATATAGGTGCATACTTTTGTTTTCCTTTTTCACTCTCTATCAGTGTGTAGTTCTCTCTCTCTCTTTCTCTCTTGGTTTCAGTGAGTGCACGTGTGTGTTTGTGTATGGGAGATTGTTAGCGAGTGATTGAATAAAACCTTTGTAGTGATTGGGTAGCAAGTCGTTTTTTCAGAGTTGAATTCAGCAGTAAGTGGAGAGAGTGGGGTTAGCTGGAGTGCAGGATCCCTGCTAAAAGACACTTGAGGAGGATATAGATACACACAGAGTTTCGACACATGCTTTATTACTATCAGAGTATGTTGATAGATATCACACAAGACATTACTCTTGGTAGTTCTTTTCAGTTATATAATGTGGAAACTGCATGCAAAAGTGTGATTTGTAGCTGTGTTGCATATCCATAAAGTAGGATCATGGGTCTATTAGAGCAGCAAGCAGTCTGGTTATTGCACTGCTCTTCTCATTAGTATGCCACATAATAAACACACAGCTGGACCGTCACAATATGGGAAATGCAGAAAAAGGGAAGAGAGAGAAAGACAGATGCGAATCAGAAACAAGTGTAATGTTAGATTTAATATTTTGTGTCTCAAGCCAGTAAGGTGCTGTTGGAGAAAAGATTTTCTGATTTTTAAGGCAAGGCAATAAATAGGTATATAGATATTTCCAGTGTTCATTTTTATATGCTGTAACATTTAAGTATGTTAATTTGTACTCCTAAATACATATAAAAGGAATATACTGAACTTTTTATATTTTTGGCAGCAACACCTTAAGGATGTTCATAGCTATATATTTTAGTATGAACTGCAGAGTCCTCTATGACTTATCAGAAAAAGTAATATGATCATCAAAAGAAAGTTGAAAAGTAAAGAATTTGAACTGTCGGCCACACAGTTTAATTGCCAAGTGACCTCAGAGAAGTGCAAAAATGCCACTGAATTAATGACTGCTTATTACTCAAGATGTCAAAAATGAAATAAGATTCAAAAAATGGGATCTTACAGATTACACTTTAATCAAAACCTGAATCACTATTTACTTTGGATAGAAAGTGGCAGATGTAGAAATGAGATTTTATGGTGTAAGCAAATAAAATAAATACTACTTTATACCATACCTGTATTGTGAAAATCTTCTGAAATTATTAAAGGGAATCACAAAAAAACCCTGCACGTGTTGCATATATTGATTTTCATGCATGTTCTCAGGAGTTTGACTGTTCATCACAGCTCTGACCTAATGTCCTCTTGGTCTCTGGCTTGCCCTTCTTAACCCTTTCAGAATGACCTCCATGGCTTTAATCCATGTTGGCGGTCAATCATGTCAGGCACATCTTTGCTTTGGAGAACAGGAGTTTACTTAAAGGATAGAAATGTAATTAAATGTTACCTTACAACTCCTCACTTCCTGGCTCATCTGAAAAAGAGCTAAAAGAGACTGGGGAGTGGTGGTATAAGGGAAAGTAAGCATGTGGGGGGAAGTGAAACTGGGAGTTAACACGCAATGTAGTTCTGATGTTAGGCGTTGAGGAGTGACGACAATGTTGACAAGCATTTTCACATGAATGGGATAAAGTGTGGGTCGAGCGCACATTCAGCTGACCTGCTTCAAATGCGCATCTTTTATATGAAAGAAGTGCAACCTTCCACTGCCTTCTCCTTTCTCTCTGGCGCTCTCTTTCTTGAACACACACACATACCACTCTACCCCTCCTCTACTCTCTCCATCTCTGTCTTGTTTGTCTTGTTTGTTGCTGTGTGGCCTGGCTAGCCTCTCTACTCTCCAGGGCATCAATGCTACGTCTCTGTTGTCTGAGCTGTCAGCTCACATGGCCCCACACATCCTCCCAACGCACACACAGACACACTTGGATTTATATTTGTGTGTGCTCCTAACAGACACAAACACACTCGTAAACACCACAGCACAAAGTATAAGCCAGTTGCTGTTCATGTACCTGTGTGTAGCTTCAGCCCTGAAGTTGTTTACCAAAGTTCACAACAAATCAGGCTCTTAAGGTGGCAGGTAGACATCTCTTAATTACTGTAATTTCCAGCTTTATGATCACCTTTAAATCCCAGCAACTGCACTCAGTTTCTTTAATTGAAGCAATCATCCACTGGCCACAGAGAGGGTGAGTGAATGATGGAGTGAGTGAGACTAGACATTTAATCTGGTCATTTCTAAAGGTGGCAGTAAGCGACTGTGCAGTGGCACAGTGGCTCACATCAGGCACAAAATGGCCGTCCTCAGGTTGGTTCCTGCTGGGCTGCTCTCACACATGCAAATGAGCCTCAGCCAATAATGAGATCTTTAGGAGCTCGATAATTAGATTTTTCCCTTCTCTCCGAGGGAGAACTGCAGAGGCAGACAGGGTGAGCAGGAAGACTTCCTTTCGTGTCTTGACTTCTCTCGAGAACCCTCGGTCTGCGCTGACAAGCCCCCTCCTATGCCCACCCACCATATCCTATGCCCCCCACACCTTCCCCATCATATTTCTGTTCTTTTCTTTATTTATAATAGAGGGGAGGATCTGAGCGGAGAGCAAAAGAAACTCTCAGATTGTATCTGCTTTTTGATTGGTTGCTCAGAGATGGTTTCTGTGTTTGGCTGGATGTGTGAGATGGTATCAGTGCACTTGGTGTGGGTGTGTGTGTGTGTGCATATGTGTGTCACACTGTCATATGTCAGGAAAATTTGACAATAGCTCAAGTCTCTAGACAAGCAAGTATAAGAAAAATTGATTGTGTGCAACATGATTGCAGCTGCAGTTGCTAAAAAGAACAAAATATTTTAACAGTTGATTATTTATTAGATAGTGGTTTAGCAATAATTGCTTCAAGAAACAAAAGTACAATCCTAGATAGAGAAAAATAACACTTAATGATGGTAGAAAAATATATCTCTTTAAATTATTGACAATTGAACAAATAGATTGCAGACTTGTTGTGTTTATGATCCTGTCACTCTGTTAAAATAAACTTTATCTTCAAATGTTATCAGTTATATCAAGTCATCCTCAGTTAAGAATGTAGATGGATTTAGCGCGCGAACATAGTCTACTTTCCTTTCAGTTGAAAACATGACATTTGAAAGATATTTTACTCTCTTTGGAATTTGGATAATTTCACACTTAAGATGTGTGATTTATTTGGTTTTGGACATAATTAACCACAGTTACCTTAATTGGTTGTGGCAGAAGTGCTGCTGAGAGAATTGGTGGGCACAATTGGCAGACAAAGTTGGTGGATTACCCAGCATGATACTTTGCATGCGTCCATGACCTGCCACACCTTCTCTACAATGGACACACTTGGCAGACACTTATACTCTGGGTGGACACAAGCAGAAACATATGCACCACTTGGCAGACACACGCCTGGCACACTTAACAAACTGGTACTTGGCATGCACACATACAAATTAACGCACATGCTTGGCTGTGGCCCATACGTATGTAATTGAATAGTACGGTGTCCCGTTTTCATGTATTATTGAGGAGCTCGTTTAATTAGGAAAAAATGAAAAGACTCATTAGAGATATGTTAATTAGCTTGGCTCTCTGCTCTCTGGAGAGGTCTGACACCAGCACAGTGGGATGAGGAAGAGAAGGAGCCACACAGGAGAGACGAGAGAAGAAAACTGAGTCATGCCACTCATCAAGCTGAGATTTTGACTGTAGCTGCTTTTTAAAATCAGTTTTACAATATTAATTCCTTTCATTTTTCTTTGTTTCCAAATGTTTTCTCCCTTGCTGCTACTTTATTTGAACTATATGTGTATTGTAGATTTTTAAAAACTCATCATAAAGATTGAGGCGGGGTTTGAAGTCTTAACTAATCAACAAAAGTACTTGGAAAGATGAGTGTTTTGCCCCCTAGAGTCTGTAGAATTGAAGCAGTTCCTTCTTTCATTCTCTTTTATTTCCTTTCAAAGTGTTTTTCCCAAAGCACTTCTTTTGTCCACTCAATGAAAGTGCTTAGTTGGCAGTTTCTCTTATTTGATGTGGAGGGAATTGTGGCTGTGTGTGCTCGTATTTGTGTGCGCTTCCGTGTGTTTATGTGTGTGCGTTGGGGGTACTATGCGATCCTGACAGTTTGTGAAGGGTGTATGAGAAGAGGCTTGAGCAGCCAGTAGATTGGGCTTGGGTCTGGTCAGAGGGGTGGACAGACAGACAAGAAGGATGGAGAGGAAAGGTTTGGGTCTGGCCACTGAAGTGTGAAACTCTTATTTTGTGATTTGAAACATGAGTGAAATCAGTAATGAAATATGGTCGATAACGGCCTCTCACACTTCCCAATGAAGTGCCTCGAGTGTGTGTATGTCTGTGCGTGTGTTTCTGGAAATGTGTTGTCATTTTTATTCTGAAGCACTGGGGCGTTAGATGGAGGGAGGCAGCAGAGGAGGAGGAGAGCTCGGTGGTGGCAATACTGGGGGGGTATTCACTTGAACTTACTGGTCTTTCACTGTCCTCTCTCAAGTTTTTTTTCTCTTCTTCATTTGTCTAGCCCCTGTCAGAGAAAGCTGTACTTTATACAGTTCCCTGTACAGTACATACTGTTTGTATATGAATGTGAGAGTCAAAGTGTGCATGGCCAGTGAGCATAGGGCCAGCTTCATGATTCCAGTTGACTTTTTTCCTGCCAGGACCCTGACTTCGAAATTATCTGCATTATTAGTTGTTGATTAAACTCAGTTTAACTATTTAAACTGAAATAATACAGCGCCTAAAATATGGACTGCTTTGTTACTATTTAAAATCATTTGACTCCTTTATAAGCAGTAGCTTACACACAAACGTGCATTGTTCATAGACTAACAGAAACATTACTCAGCAAAAAAAAGGTTTGCGGTTTCAAACTGTAAGATGTCCATATCATCCCCGGCCTCACCTGGCTTCGCTCATCAGTTTTCTTCAGAGTAATGTGGCCCCTAGCCCTGCTGCAGATTAGCTGGAGGAGGGGTACTCACCACACACAATGGGGCCCTTTTACTTTCAGTGGAGGCCCTGGCCCTGAGTTCCAAACAACACTCTTAGCACAGTAGGCACTCCTTCTACTTCTCTTCACTGAAATGCTTTTCTCTTGTGCTACTCTCTTTTCCCTCCTAACCCCCCCCTCACCCCACTCCATACTCTCCCCTCATTCCTTGGCATGATGAGCGCAGACAGGCTGTTTACCTGGAGGGACTAAAAGATGGAAAGAGCGATAGTGATGATAGCTGGTGAATAAACAAATCCTGAACAAACAAGAAACCAGAGAGTTCACCTTACACATTAAATCCTTTACACATCAAGAAGCTGAAACGCACACAAACACACACAGCTGACATGCTCCAAAAAGAGCACAGTGCTCTGTTTCTAATTCTACAAGGTAATATACTGAGGCGGGAAAAAGTCGCATTAAAAGCTATAGCATCCAAGTGAACAACAATGTAAAATAATGGTCCTGTTCATTATTTTTTCACTGAACAGACTTTTGCATCTATCCTGGAACGGCAGTTATACTGTCTGCTCTCATGTGGTTGAGGTTTTTCAGCAGAATGTCCTCATTGGCTAATGAGTTTTTTATTTAAAGCTCAGTGTTTGCATTCTGCTAATGTCAGCCATTGTCAGCCCTTTACATCTGTTTGCTTCTCTCCTACGATTTTTTTTTAATGTGCTCAGACAACGGGAAAAGTATAGAACTGGGAATGAAATGGAACCGATTATGACTAGATGTTAATGAGCACTCACTTCAAATCCATTTTCAAGCTGCTGCCCTGCACTTTTATAACCGCAACACTGGGATGCTTGATTATCATAATCATGAATATTGTGGTCAACATGAAATCACTGAGATTAATTTCTGGTACTCATTAACTTTAGAAACATTGTGCATTGATAAAACATTTCGAAAACTCACTTTTTGACAGTAAATTTCCTTGAACTGAAGGTGGTGTTACACAGGGTTGTCAAGTTAGAAGTTCGGCTAAGACTGTTGGGTGTATTTGACCACGAAACCTGTCTCGCAAGGGCAGCCATCAGTCCCTGAGGTGTCGGGATACAGGCAGAGGGAGCAGCAGACTTGCTCAACTCGTAAGACCTACACAAAAGCCACAGGGAGAGTGACACAAGGGAGGGTGATGAAAAGGAGACAGATGGAGGGCTTTTGCAGGTTCACCTAAAACTTTTTTGAACACAGGCTTTCTTTCCTTCATCTTGGTACAAGCGCAACAATGGTTGATAGAATTGTTGCCACATGCCTTTTTGAAAAAAGCCACTGAAAAGTCATAAAAGCGATCGACCAACTCACTAAGTTGGTGGCTGAACAGCAGCTGTGCAGTGCTGGAACTTCAAACAAAAAGGGAGTGCAAATGAGAAAATCATTAACCTTGCACAAATAATTTGTTGTAAGTTGGATTGTTTTTTTGTCCAGTGGTTTTTATTCTTTCTCAAATTCTAATTTCTTTTTTGGAATTTATGAAGTTTTGTTCCGCTATATTGTCTGTGTGTATGACAGGGAGGGTGATAGAGAGTCAGCCCTCCCTTCCAGGGTGAGGTGGTAATGCTCAGTGACAAGGATAAACAGCACTGGGGTTTGCTCCCACCAACAGAAGGGGTGAAGAGGAGGAGGAGAGGAGGTCTGTGTCAGCCTCTTTCTCTTCCTCCTCCTCTCCCCTTGTCATTTTTTCAATTATCCCTCTCTCCTGTGTGTCCCCACAGACCCAGAGGCAGGAGCTGCATCATTTAGAGTGAGAGGCTGTTTAGATTCTGATTATAGCCTCCTTTCTTCTCACCACTCACTGCTATTACTCACACTTAGATACATGTTGTGGCTTTATATTTTTGAGCCAGCATGGGTTGAATAACTGTAGAAGTACTTTTATCTCCTTGTTGCGCTCTGGGGAGTGTTGAGGGTACAGTTACTCTTTTGTAATCTGTCAACGTGATCGCTTTGTTTCTCTGAATATAAGAATTTGTGTCATAGTCCAGATAGGCTGCCCTTATATATTTTAAATCATTTTGGTGCACAGGCATGCTTCAGAATTGTATATGATAGTTAATGATGTTATGTATTGAGTGTATGTAATGCAGTCAAAGATCTCAGTTGGGAGAGAGAAGCCTAAAGTCCAAAGTTCACTTCTAAATTAGAGATGATGCAGTCATTTACCTAGCATTTTTCTGTCTAAACAGAGTTGTGAGCTGCACTGGGCCTATTCCCTCCGGCTGCATGCTGGTTTAATATCAGATAGCCATCCTTCGTTCCTTCATAAGGTTTCATCATGGAAAGTGGTGAAAGGCTTTCCTCCTTGTTAGAATGAAAAGTCATCAAGGGAGGAGAAGAGAGAGGGATAGAGCCTCATTGAAATGCAAGTTACATTCCCCTATTTCTCTCTCTTCACTCCTTTGGGACTTCATGCCTTTCTCCCCGTTCTCCTTCCCATCTTTCAGGCGCTCCCTTGCTCCCTCTCTTCCTTTGTTAATCAGTTAAACTCCCTCTTCAAACAACCCCTCTAATTACTCCTCCACTCTCTGTAAACGACAGGGCTGTCTTCTGTTTCTCTCCTCCTCGCTCCATCCCTGCCTCCCCCAGCTCCCTCTTTCCACGGCAGGGGTTGACCTCTGTCAGCCACTGACCCTCCCGGCAATGTGTGCCTGCCTGTGTGTGCATTTATGTGTCTGCTAATGACTGATTCTCAGATGTAAATGATAGGAGAGACATCTTAGATTTTTGAAATCTCTGTATTGTTCACATTGTCTGAATTTTACATGCATGCATGTGAGCAAGTTCGTGCTTCTCTGCTTGAAGCTGGAAGCCAGACTTTCTTCTTCCAAAAACCTGCTTGCTCTTTCTTTCTCTACCTGCACAACTCTTCACACACACCTCTCTATTTTTTAGCCATTATAATCTGTTTTTTTTCTTCATCCCCCGCCATCTCTCTCTCTTTCTTGCACTATGTGGATGGTATCTTTCCTTCCCCACTTTCTCTTCTCGCCCCTCTACTCACTTCCCCTCAGCTTCACCTCTCTCCCACTAATCTACCACGCATCTCTCTCTTTTAAATTAACATGCAACATGAAAAAATGGACGACAGCGGAAAAAAATTAAATGCATTTAATAAATGGCTGACTTCAAATCGCCTGGCTTTTCAGACTCTCCCTATTCACAGTCCAATGAAAGGGGAGAAATCATTCACCAGGAGAGACAAAGCCGAATGAAAATATAATTCTGCATTGTGAGGCGCTTTTGTCCTGGCCCGTCAAATCGCTAATGGCGAGGCTTTTGTTTTGTGGCGGCGCTCTCAGGCTGGCGGTGTCGTATGGCGGTGGCAACGCATGCCCCATAATCACCACGCTTTGTGATATTAGATTATAGGGGCAATTAATGGCGTCAAACCTTAACTACTCAGCATTCAGCCTGCCACACACACGTTCAGCCTTAAACACATGCACGTTCACAGACACACACACACACACACACACACACGTTTACCCACATTCACACACACACATATATACACAGACAGTACAGTATATCTGCACTTGGACACAGGCACGCACATTTGGTTCTGGCATCAGAACGTCAGCCAACACACAGAAAGGTGCTATAACTCCAGTAATTATTACGCCTGTGACTTGAAAATGTCGATGGCGGTGTGTATAAAATAGAATGTATGAGTTGTCAGGGAGGAAGAATGGGATGCACAAGAGCAATTAATTACAGCTTTTCATTTGGCAGCTTAGAATGACAAGGCCCAGCGGCGGGGGCAAGCTGGCATGACGCCAAGCGGCACCCATCACCGCCCCCATCTTGCTCACTATTCCACCTCCCCCATCCTCTTTGCCTGTTCCTTTACCAACTGCCACAACACCACCCTTTCCCCTTCTTGCTCTTTTCGTCCTCTTCTCCTCCCTTTCTCTCAGCTAGAATACACACTCTTGCCCGGCAGCACATTGATCTCCCAACCCAATACTCTTCTACTTCTTTAGCCCGGAGATTCACCTGTGCCCTGCTCTCTCCTACCTATCTTCCATCCTTTCATCATTATGTGAGGTTGGAAGTGTTCTCAATTAGGAAAGCCTGTTTTGATAAAGGCATAGAGAGAGTCTGGGGATGCTGACACATGTACAAATAGAAAAAGAGCCAGAGGACAGGTGGGAAAGAAGGTGTTGTTTTTTAATGACCAATTTTGTTTACAAAGTCAAATCAGCTCTTTACAAATTTAATTTACCATTGACAGCTCACCCACTTCCACCCTCCCTACCTGCCGTCCCCTCAGGTGGTGAGTAGATAGACTGCTCTTAAGTAAGCTAGGGGCCATAGCGCTTAAGTCTCACACACACACACACACACACACACACACACACACACACGCACGCACGCACGCATGCACGCACACACACGCACAAAGTTGACCAAGAGATTGATTAATAATTTATATATTTAAAGAAATATTAAAAAGTGAAAATGGATAAATGGCCAATTACTGCATTTTAAAGCAAATCAGGTGCAATATCTTAACAAAGATGTTAGAACATGACCATTATTTTTATTAGGAAAACATTATAGTTTTATTGATTTGTCGGCACTGAAGGAAGATGTTGTCTTCCCTCAACCGATAACCAGAGAAAAAAAATCAGCTCTCAAACCCACCCCACCACCCCCAAATCCCTTGTCCAACCTTCCTAAATATCCCCTGGTTTCTCATCTGCTCTTAATCTTTATCCCCATTAATTGCATTCATTAACTGTAGCTGTTGCAACAGTGAATAAATACTAAACTGCTTTGTCAGCAGGATTGTTGGTGTGGTTTTTCATATATTGTGTCTGCATTTATGCATGTGCATGTTTGTCTCAGTTTCAGATTTATGTGGTGAGTTTGTCTTCGGTTTTGCAGTGTTTGTCATCAGATTAGCATCTCTGCACATCTCTGTGTACAATGCATGTGCATTAAGAGTGCTTGCACAACACAATCTGCAAAAATCACAGTGTTGTTCCCTCAGTCCTCTCTCACTTGCTTTTTCTTTAGCAGCCTACAGCTCTATCTCATGAGATATTATCTCATCAGATATCCACTTTGTTTTTCCTTTCTTCTTAGCCAGGCTTGACTGTGAGGAAAGAGAATCGGAGGCAGTCGTAATCATGTGTTTATAAAAGTAGATAAGATTTTATTTTTTCGTAGGGAGATTGTATGTCTGTCCTTTTATCTTTGAGTGTTGCCAGAAAAATAATTTTTAACAGTGCCAGCTTTGTGTAGGAAAGTGTAAGCAATATATGTGTGTTTTAGTGTCAATTTATTTTTCTCTGATGTTGCCAGCTTTTCTTAGCAATAACTGACAACAGAGAATAAGAGACAACATAATTCTCCAACTTACCCGTCTGTACCAGCATACTGTGTAACCTCTTTTCAATGGGGCATTCAGTTGCAGGTACAGTCATGCTTAAAGCTTGCTGCACTAACTCTGCCTTTTCACACAAAGCTTAACCGATTGGCTGACTTATCCGCCTTTTGCATGACAATATCAAGGTGTGTTAATAATTTAAACTATGTGTGTGCCCCTGTGCGTTCTTAGGTCCCTGTGTCAATGGCTATGATGAGTCCACAGATGATCACTACTCAGCAGATGCAACAGATCCTGTCTCCCCCTCAGCTTCAGGCCCTGCTGCAGCAACAGCAGGCTCTCATGCTACAGCAGGTAAGACACAAATTCTCACATACACACACACACACACACACACACGCACACACTACCTGGACTCAGTCCCAGGCAGGCATGTTTGGATATGTCTGTTTTAGTAGCCGCTTACACATACAATGGGTGTGATTGTATCTCATTCAGTGCTCAAAGATTTTCAAAGATAAACACACGTCCACATTTCCAATCATACACACATTGTCATTTCAACCACCTCTTCTTTAGCATTGTTCTTTGGAGAAAGTACGCGCTCCTGCCTGCAGGCACACATGGGCACACCTATACATGCAAACACACACATGTGCTTTTTAGCATCAGCCAATGAATCATAGTGATTCAGGAGTGTGTTGATGCCTGGCAGGTGATAGAGGAGTTGCCATGTCGACACAAACCAATAAACACACTTCATCTGCAACAGATTTGTCAGATACTTAGCCACACCAACCCATGACCTGCTACCTTCATAAGCAAACACTTTTAAAGGCTGTGAACATGACTGCTAACAGTGTTGGGATAAAGACTGCATAGTAGGGGATGTCTAGAAAACACGACTCAGGAAAAGCCAGAGCAGACAGTAGATTTAATAAGAAGTGGTTGCTTTAGGCATGTATAAATTGTGGTGGGAAGATCTGACAACATGTATCATAATGGAAATGTGAAATGTGGTGGCTTTCTATAAACAGACATGCAGATGGCTAAGAACCTCTTCACCAGCTATTTTTTTCTATAATGAGGAAAAAGAAGATGGGGGGAAAAGGGGGTTGATAATGCACACTCACTCACAGCATTGCTAATAAAACCACTGAGTTTAACATTGCTCTCCCACTTAATTAACCACAGTATGGACTGCGCACTTAGTGTATATCTGCAAATCAGGCACTTTTACACACACACACGCACATGCACACACACGCAGAACAATCAACCAACATATCACTCACTGGAGCATTAAATTTCATATTCCCATGGCAATAGTACATTGTGTAAGAGTGTGTAAGTAAGTTTTACAGCCCACTGCTACAAAGCAGTTGTGTGTTTGTACATGCACTGATTTGTGACTCTTGCATATATATTTGTGTGTATATTTTAACCTTTAAGTTTCCACTAACCTTTACTTTACTTATGCTACAGTTGCTTTGCTTTTCTTTCTTGGTGTGCTCACTAAAGTCAAGGTCATGGTAATAGGCTGGAGAGGTGAGTGCCTCACTTACACATATTCTTAATGCACAGAGCCACTGAATCAAATCATTAAAAAGACCTTAATTATCACTTAATTATTCCCTCAACTCACCACTCTCCTGTGTGTGTGTGTGTGTGTGTGTGTGTGTGTGTGTGTGTGTGTGTGTGTGTAGGTGTGTGAGTGTGTGTGCGTGCGTCTGTGCGTGTGTGTGTGTGTGTGCATTTGTGCTTGCATATGCATTTGTCTGTGTGATTACGAGGCGATCAGGGCTAGTGACGCGGAAAAGAGAGATTAACTCCGCCTAAGGAGCGATAAAAGAGAGGAAAGACAGATGGAAAAGAAAGAAAGAGCAGCTAGAAGGAATGAATCCCGCATTTAAAATAAATTAAGGACAAGAAGGAACATTGTAGTAGCGAGGACAGTAAATTATGCAAAAATGAAACTATGCCTGGGATAACATTGAAACTAGAAAATGTAAAACTGCTCTGCACAAAAGGAGCATTACATTTCATAGGGTGTGTGGTGAGGATGGGCAGTGGTGTGTAGTCTGTTCACTGTAGGGTCAGACGGATGAGAGACCGAAGCAACTGCTGCGCTGTGAAGTCATTCTCTGCTGAAAAGCCTCTTTGAACATTTGATGCACCATGAAACAAAGACAAACTGCAGACAGACACATGTACAAGCTGTTCTCAGGAGGATAACCCACACACAGACTAACAAAGACTAACACACTGTGGTCAGTATGAGTTTTCCTGTCTGCCTTGGTCCCCTCTCAGCAAGATTATAATCTTAATGGAGCTTCCTGGGTAAATTAATGATTACAAACTCAAACAAACAGACAAGCTGTGTGTGTGTGTGTGTGTGTGTGTGTGTGTGTGTTTGTTTCGATTATCACTCTACTAAAAGAATTAAACTAAAGCAACAACAAAAGGGTCAGAGCATACTGGAAGTATAGAGAAGCAAATTAGTAAAAGCAAATACATAGGAATTGAAATGTATGAATAAAAATATATCAGCGATTTCAGAAGGCTTTCACAAAGAGAGAAGCTTTAAGAAGAAATTTTAAAGATCCGACAGCTACAAAGTGAGTGCGATGCCTGATAGTGCCAGTATGCAAAAAAGAGCAGGAAATGGTGAATGGTGAACTCACACTTACCTAGTGGTTGTCTTGTGTCCCCTCTCCAGTACATCCTATGTAGCCAGCAACCTCAGCCAAATGGAGTATTTCTAACAAGAACAGATAATAAGTCGTTGGATGCTGCATGGGCTAATACTGACAATTTCCTTACCAGTTCTCCCGATATTGTCCAGAGTTAATGCGTAATAGCAGCTTTACTTTGTCTGAGTTCATTTGGAAGAAAGTTTAGTAGTGTAAGGGTTTTAACAGGGGTACTAAATTGGAAATGGTGAATAGAGTCTTAACTTTGCTGCTCATATCCCTGCAAAGTTGCCTTAATTACTTGAAATAGCTTGTGCGTGTACAAGCACGTATATCTTTTTTTTAGAGCCGAAAAAACCCCCAGGAATAAACAACTTTTTGGCTTGATAATCAAAGCAGAGATTGGCGTCAAAAATAGGATTCTTTGCCTAGTCCATTAAGTATTTTTTTCACAGACTGCCAAGGTTTGAACCAATAGAGCTGGTGGTATTAGGGAGACTAAACAGAATAACCCCAGATTTATCATTATTAAATTCAAAGAAATTTTGGGACATCCAGGATTTAATATCAGAGAATCAAGCAGTAAGATTCCCTAGGCTGCTCGGATTTGTGGATTTTAACAACATGTATAGCTCTCTGTGTAAAAATGGTAAAGCCCATTATGACTTTAAATAACCTTGCCAAGAGGCAGCAAGTCTATAGAAAAAAATGGGGCAAAGAACGAAGCCTTGAGGGACTCCACAGCTCAACTGAGCCGTTGAGGACGCTCAGTTACCCAGAGTAAAAGAAAAGTTCTGTTGAAGAGGTCTGAGCCTAGTAAGCTAAAAGCCAAGCCCTTGTTTCCTACCAAAGTCTCCAAGTGATGTAAGAGGATACTATGACTGACTGTATCAGAGGCAGCACACTAAAGCTAAAGGTGCTAAAGTTGAACAGTCGCTTATCTCTGCAGTCAGCAGTAGGCTGTTAGTAACGTCAATAGCAACAGATGGAACAATTTTAAATAATCATACATAACCTGGGGGCATACCTCTTACCTGTATGTGGTCTAAAAACAGAGTGTACAAGAGTCACTGACTCATAACCCTTAGCAGAACAGTGTAGGCACACACACGCGGATCCAGCAGGTGTTCTATGCCAGCACATTATCTACTACAGTAAGAACCGCCTCAAAGTAAATCACAAAGGAGTATCTTCATATGCATTTTTGTCTGTAGGTTTAGACAGTGCTGCTCAGTCTTACAGACAGGCAACTTTGTGTATATATGAAATAAATGTGTTGCTACTAGCGTTCACCTGAAATCTTTGGATTTGTTTCTTTTATAATATAATGCACTATGCATGCAGGTGTATTTCTGTTATGATGCTCTTGTATCTGCTTGCATTGTGTCACAATCAGAGCTTTCTATAAACAACTTGAACCCTGTGAATAAAACAGCAGTGGTAGTTAGCTTTCACATATACAATTACCTTGCTACACAGCTTGTCACACACTAACAGCTCAGTGCTACACTTCAGCAGGCTTTGTCAGGCCTGTGTTTGCGTGTTGCATGTGGCCTGTCAATAAACCACACACCACCACAACAATAAACTGCGGCCTTCACTCCAAGTCGAAGAATCAGAAGCAACTGCATTCCTTGCAACTTCTGTTCAAGTAATGATGTCTCGACTATATGGGGTCATTTCACTGTTGGAAACCTGCAGTATTGTTGAGGCTTATACAAAGTGTGTTGTGATTCACTTGCCTCATATTTCTTCCCCCCCTCCCTCTTCCCCTTCTCATCCCCCTGCCTCCCCCTTTCTGTGTCTGTCTCTAGTTACAGGAGTATTACAAGAAGCAGCAGGAGCAGTTACATCTCCAGCTTCTGACTCAGCAGCAACAGCAACAGCAGGCTGGGAAGCAAGCAGCAAAAGAGGTGAACTTAACCAAGCACACACTCACTCAGTTCAAGTACACTCTGAAGTACACAAGTACTCTTAAAAGCAGTAAAAGTGGGTGACATGGGAGAAACCAGAAGGAAAAAAGTCAAATAAGAGGAGCTGATGTATAGAATGTAGGGCACATACAGCTCTCTGCTTCCTTTTCTTTCTTTTTATTGTTCGCTTCATCCTGTTGTCTAGTTTATGGGTGCATGTACATATTTGACTTAAGAATTAGTAAATATGGGTTTTCATTTTTTCTGCCTGCATGCCTGGTTTAGGCAGTGAAGGAGTGCTGTGCTAAGCCAAATGCTACCCTGCCAAAGTGTTCATTTGCATGCCTGCAGCTCTAAGACTGGGGGGAAATCTCTCTGTAGGATTGGTCTGCCTCTCTTTAATTGTCAATTAACCCCACCAACACTGAGAGCCTGCCTTCATTTCACTCTCCCTATTTCTTTCTCTCTTACACACACACACACACACACAAATATGCACGAATACACACACTGTACCAGGTTTAACCACAGCTGTGTTACAGTGGGATAACAGAGGATCAAATAGGATCACATCATAGCACAACAAAGAGAATCTGAATCGATGAGGCAAAATTCCTGTTATAACCTATGGGTACGAGAGGTTGTGGGTGTATGCCTAGTTATATGTATCTGTACTGTATGAATGATCATTAGCCAAAAACTTTTGAGACACAGAGGACAGTGCAGGTGAAGGACTTAAGGAAAAGGACCTCATGAGACTTTTCTGATAAACGCATGAAGAGACACATCCTAGATTTCCTCTCCTCTCCCTCATCTCATCCCCCTCTCCCAGCGGGCAGAGTCCCCAGCCCAGTCCGCAAACTCCTCGCCGACAGCGGTCAACCAACTCAACCGTGACCAAAGCAAACCAGTTGCGGTTGACTCGCATGTTGCAAGGGTGTCTGAAACGCTTTCCCTTTCTCCCTTCGCTCTGCCACTGTCCCAGTTTTCAGGTTTGTTGTCCTGTAACAAGTAGACAAGTGCCATCACTGGTCATACAGCAACACATACAAGCAGAGAGAGAGAGAAAGCGAGAGAGAAGCTTGATGTGTGATGGTTCAGTGCACAAACACATACACCTGAGGGAATATGCCTCCCAACAGGGATGCATACAACTGATGTGACTTACAGGCCATTTCCAGCAGCCATTGTTTTTCAGTAACTGTTAACCATCAGTTTCAAACAGAACACCTTTATTCAGTTATTTCCCTCAATTATCCTAGAAAAGTAGATGTTGTACATTATTGAGACAGATGTTGTTTTCCATTGTAAGGCTTGAACTGCTTGTAAGTTTCCAGGTAGCCATATGAGTTCACAACAGTTCTCTGGAGATATAAAACAGAGTGATAATTAGTCAGGTTTTTTGGTTGAACCTACTGTCGTAGGCTCTTTGTAAACTAAAAAACGAACCAAAAGGAGAGAGAGGGAAGACAGTGGAGGAAGAGAAGAAAAAAATATCTTTTCCTTTTTGGAGTGCACTAGTGTGTTTGACTTTTTGCCCCTTTCTTCTCTGCAAACCCCTTTTCAATTTCTTCAGCGTGGAAATGATGCATTGAAAGCAAGACTATGTATGTCTGTGTAAAGTCAGTGTTTTCTGTGTCGCTGGAGTATTTGGGACTGGTCAGGAGTCAGCTTAATGAAGTGACTCTGACCATCACTAGAGATGCGTGCTTGTATGTGTGTGTCCATCTACAGTGTGAGTGTGCATCTTCAATGAGTGTCCTTTTATGTGTGTGTGAGTGTATGTGTGCATGTGCACGTCTGTGTGACTGGCAGGCTCAGACAGTGTGTGATGTGCTCATAAATCACATTGACAGCCTGTTACTGCGCTAGCTTTGGCCACTCAGCCACAGCTAATGTAAACAGAACACAGGCGCGCGCGCGCACACACACACACACACACACACACATACACAGCGTGTGTTTTAAAAAACCATAGCCATATCTCAGGAGGGAATGAGAGACAGAGGAGGGACTGGAAGAAATAAAATGGACAGACAAGTAGAAAAGGAGGGGCAGGGGGTTGAAAGAGAGAGAAAGAGAGGGAGGAACCAGTTCAGTCAGGACACTCTAATCTTGATAAACCTTTTATTGCAACTAATGAGAACTTGGCAATTCACTTCAAAGAACTGAACTATGAAAGTACGGCAGAGGTTTTGTCGATGACCACAACATCTCTTGCATATGACAAAGCTTAGATGGATGTTTCACAATTACACTGTAGTTACAGTACAATAAACGAAAGTAACGAAATGAAAGTCTTCTTAAAGAAACTATGGAATAACAGTATAAGCAAAGTTTAGCAGAAGGCGTGGGCCATGAGACTTTTACCAGGTTTGTTTGGACTGAAGTTGTGCAACAGTGCTCTGCAATAACTGAAATACTTATTTTTGTAATGATCAAAAAGACTTCTTCTTTTTCTTCTTCTTCTTCTTCTTTTTCTTTCGGCGGCTCCCATTAGGGGTTGCCACAGCGGATCATCTGCCTCCATCTCACCCTATCCCCATCATCCTCTTTCTCTTTCACCAACCCTCTGCATGTCCTCCTTCACTACATCCATGAACCTTCTCTGTGGTCTTCCTCTTCTCCTCCGGCCTGGCAGCTCCATCTTCAACATCCTTTGTCCAGTATATCGACTACCCCTCCTCTGAACATGTCCAAACTGTCTCGGCCTTGCCTCTCTGACTTTGTCTCCAAACTTCTCAATCTGAGCTGTCTCTTGGGACCGGCAGTAGGGGCCCTTGTGGCTGGGTTGCAATGATCAAAAACACAAAAAATAATTTAAAAAATAAGGACCATTAGCACAAAGCCTGTTCTTAACTGTATCCACTTTTTTAATCTTTGGTAGATGTATTCTCTGTTCCTTAGATTGCCATTATCTATTTACATTAATTAACAGGAATAAATGGCATATTTCACCAAACAAACAAACTAGGATATGAAAGATGAAGTAATTTTTTATCATGCTTAGTGGCACATCTGAACCCATTTGTGAGATATGACACTATCCATGTCTAAACATCACTTACAGTTGGTATTTATAAAGCCGGTCCCTGATATCCAACAAAGAATATTATATAATTTTATTGAACAATTGTACAGGAAGAGGTGTTCTCCCTTTTTTTAATCAGTGTAAAGAATAATTGTAATTATTCCTTTACTTCCCTCCAGCTGTCCACACACAGGCTTGCATACACTTCCCCAACAGACTCCTCTTACACACAAACACACGCCACCACACTTCTTCTCCCCAGGCACCAAGTCTGAAAGGAAATGACCTGTTTGCCCTTCCTGTGAGTTCTTCTCTGTTCAAAGAGGTCCAGACTGCCACTTTCTTTCTCACACACACACACACACACACACACACACACACACACACACATGCTTACACAATGAGGAGTTGTATTTATTTATTTTTCTCTTCACTACTTATCTGTGGGAGATAAAGTCCATCTCTCTCAGGGGTTGCAACACAGGCCAGGTCTGCCCCAGACTGGGAGAGCAGGAAAGGGGACATTTATCACTGTTAAACACACTAATATTATTGCAAGGCATGTAGTCTCCTCAACTCTCCCTTTACCCCTCAAGCCCTTCACTCCTTCTTTACATCCTTGGGGTCCTTACAGTTTGGTATCAGACTCTGCTTTTTAACACGGGACTGGCGAGGACTGTTTTTGAACAGTTAAACTTTACTTCATGCTTTTGTTTGTTTTATATGGTGACTTTAAATATCTTTAAACTGGATTTTGAAATGGCATAAGGACACCCATTGAACACATTAATTAACACATTTTAAGAAGATTACAACTCCTATTGAAAGTGGTACTTTAATAATTTTGGGTTTTCTTCAAAGTGCATGTTAAGAGAGGAAACACAGCATTTGGTGATGTCTATGGGTTCTAGATTTCAGGCAGTCTTTGAGCACAAAGGATTTTCATCCAAGTATTAAGTATTAGTTTGTCCCATTACTTTTGAGCCCCTTTAAAAGGAGGAGTATGTATAAACATGGCTGTAATTTCTAAACAGTTAACAGTTTTTTGTCAAATTCCTTGAATAAAATTTGACAGTCTGCACTTTCATCACATTTTGACTGATCTAAAATCCACAGTGGTGGTGAACAGAGAAAAAATTACAAAAAATGTATCATTATCTGAACACTTAACTGTATTATGTGTAGGAAGTTTGGTTGTCCTGATTGCTCATCACAATCATCTAAATAATTTTGGAATTGTACTTTTTAGACTGAAACAACACAAAATAACATGGAATGAACTTCTTCACTCAGTTAGTTACACCGACTATCTAATTTCCTAACTACTTTACCCTCTGCTTTTCAACCTTGTGGCTTAAAGCAGTTGGGCAGTAAGCAGCTGGCCTTCCAACAGCAGCTGATCCAGATGCAGCAGCTTCAGCAGCAGCACATCCTCAACCTCCAGAGACAAGGCCTGGTTCCACTGCAGCCCACTGCCGCCATGCAGTCTCTGCAGCAAGGTATATGCACACACGTCATGAAAAGCATTGTAACCATGCAACACTTAGAGACACAAACACATCTTAACAAATATTCCTGCACACATGGGTATATGTGTGTACACACATACAGGCCTGTAGCCAGTACTGCCTGTGAAGCCTGTTAAGTTAATCAGCCTATAAAAGATAAAAGGAAATTTGATTGGTGGGTTTGTGGAAAGTACTCATTTGGATAATAGGTAAAATATGCCACTAAGCCCCCTGCTTAGAGAGATCTGTGCATGTGCTTGGGCGAACGTTTGCATGCATGTGTGTGTGCTCGAGATTAGCCAGATACAAGAAAATCATCGTTTTGCTGTTACTGTGCCTACTGGATGTTTTTTCTCTTCCTATGTGTAACTTTACCCACAGTCTCTTAATTTTGTCAGCAGAGTTTTAGAATGATAAATGTTGACTTCTGACTGGCCCACCTTTAGCATATCTGTGCGTGTGTCTGTGCCCACTTTTGTCTGAGCTCTCGCAGAGTAACATTCAGAACACACATGCATACACTATCTCACTCATGGAGAATGCTTTAGAGGCTCTAAAGTGGCCGTAACATTGCTAAAGCGCTGACTGAGTTGACCAAACAGAGCGATTTCCTTCCCTCTGGGTGTCTGATCTCTGATCTTTCTCTTTTTCTCTCATGCAGGCACATGCAGTCACACACACACAAATGCACACTTATATGCAACAAAAAAACTCGGTTTAACTTATCACAAGTTAAATTCAATACCAAAAACTTTGTATGATTTGTGTATGTGTGTGTATACATGTGTGCCTGTGTGCTACAGGACAGGGTGTTTGTGTGTGAGGTGAGTCCCCCAGAGAACAATTAGATATACCAGTTTAAATAGAGAAGTTGAAAAAAGCGACTGGATACAAACTGAATACAAATGAAAAAGGTGGGAGCTACATTTCTGTTAAAAGTGTAATTTTTCAGATTGTTTCAAACATTTGGCTTTGGCATCTCCTTTTCTTTTTCTTTCTTTCCGTATCAGACTGGAATTTCCCTGCAGTGTGAAAGAGCTGGTCCATTGTGACGGCTCAGCCAGGCGTGAGCCAGAGCATTCCTCTGACCAGCCATGCCACACAAACACACAAACACTCAAGCATAAACACTTGCACCTTTACACACAAATGCACACACTATTGCCCCGCCTCAAAGGGCTGTTGTGTTCTTTGTGTAGGTGGTGGCATTAGGGGTCCAGCTTTGGTTTCAGTTTATTTCTCTGACCGCAGTAGAATAGAGAGACTCTGTAGACCTCTTATAACTGCCTTATGAAAAAACTGAATAGGTTCATAGCAAAAAAGAGCACTAAATAAATTTTAATGACAATCAGACAGGCCGAACACTAAGCGTGTTCACGGAAGTGTTTCAGCAGTTTTTGCAACTTTCATATAAACCAGTTGCTTGTTTTGACTTCATCCATTTAGATTTTCTGTATAACTTCCCAGCATGTCTCATTTGATATTAATGTGAAATAAAAGTGACCCTTATAGCCAGATATTAATGTGTACATTTGGCACGTATAAGGCCAAAATTCTTGGCAGGAGCACTCCAATCTTCTCAAATACTTGATATTTTTAAACTCTAACTGGAGGAAATAATGGCAGCATTTTTCACTTCCTGTCATAATTTTAAAACCTTAGCTTTGTTTTCCTTGCACTCATTAGTAAACTACTGATTTTCAATGATAATCTCCTACTTTTTCCTCTAAACTTACTTTTTTATCCTGTCTGTAAGGCAGGATTGTTATGAGCCACATGGTATAGCCATCTTTAACCACCTCACACTTTCACTTGCTGAGCACATCCACACATTTGTGGAATTATTCGGTAATACATGCATGCGCGTGCACATTCAAAGAAATCTATGCACACACCACCTCATTCTTCCAGAGTGAGAACTTTTGTTTTGGCGGGACCGCAGAAGAATGCAGACAAAGCAGACATAATATTTGGATTGCTGCAAGGTCTCTGTATGTGTATGTGCAGATGTGCATGTGTGTGTGTGCATGTATGTGTGTGTGCATGCTAAGATCCACTGGAGTAGGCTGTGGCATTTTAGGCGTCTCTCTCACTGTGAAATTGGAGCAGAAATAACAAAGCTGTGACTAGAACACTCAAAGTGTGCACCCACCCATTTCACACAAATAGTGGTCACGACAGGAGCAGTGGTGCTGGTGGACACTAATAGTTCCAACAAAGTTTACTTAATTAAGACTACTGGCTATCTGGAAGGATAGTAAAAATAAATCTCTTGTCTGTGAATTGTTCTGTTTTCCACTCTTAACCTCTCTTAAACACATGGGCTGTTACAGTAGCATGTGTGTTTTATGTTTATTATAAATTGTGGATTGGTTTCAGCCATCTCTGGCATCAGTCTAGTTTGAGTGTATCTGTGTGCGTCTGCATGTGGCTAATATTATCTGATTTGTAGTTAACGATATTTATTAGATTTAGCTGAACTTAAATTTCCTATAATCACATTTGAACATGAACATATGAAAGTTGCTAGATTAAGTGTCCTTTTCTGCAGCGATGTGTCCGTCAGACCTACAACAACTGTGGAAGGATGTGTCGGGGGTGCCGAGCAGCGAGGAGGCCCTGAAACAGGCCGAGGGCCTCGACTTGAGCACCAACAGCTCTAATTCTACCTCAGCCTTCGCCAAAGCTGCCAGTGCTCACCTTCCACTGCACAGCCTGCCCAATGGACAGAGCCACACCCCAAAGAGAGACAGGTAAAATGATGTAGAGCAAAGTAAAACTTCCTGTAATAGACAAATTGTGGAGGTGAGTCTGTGCTCTGTGTGACTTGCAGTCTCTCCTATTCAAACACTGCCATTTTGAATTTTTAACCTTCTCTTGTGGACACGGAAAATACTGTTACAAAACATGCACATGCACACATCACCATGGTGTAAACAGCTCCCAGCTCATTTAATAGGAGGTGTGTTGGGTTCAGCATGTTCTGCCGGTATGCTGTCAGCCACATGTCAGTACGGTATGGAGGAAAAGTTAGGAAAAAAGAGGATGGTGGATTCAGGGGAGGAAAAGTAGCAGGAAATAGTGGATGCTGAATTTACTTCAGCAGTGTAGTGTGGTCATTTTCAGGGATGCATGTGCTGGGGAATGCACTACACACACTGTATAAGGGCTGTGTTGCCCAATGGCTGTTATGGCTGCTCATGGGCTTGTCTCCGTCTTTAAGAGCCAGACTGTTTGAGTGGATATCCTCCTTCACCAAGGCAGACAGCGGAGATGACCATGTCCCTCTTTACTCCAAAGGCAGCCAACCCCCCAGCAGCCAGTGAGTAGCATATACACATACACACACGTACACACACAGGTGGAAAAGTCTAAGACAAGAAGTACACTATCTGAGGGTGGTCTGAAGTATCCCTCAGTGCTGCTTTCACCAGTGGCATTGCTGATCCTGACTTCTGACCTTATTTAAGGGGTCATGGTGGCTGCACAAGTGTTAATTAAAATAGGTTCTATTAAGTTAATTAAATGTGTCACACACAGTCATACTGAAACTACAGTGTGCTGCGAGTATTCCAACAGAGTTGGTTTAGAAGATCACAGATGGGATAGCAGTAGTGTGTTAGCCTGCTAAGCTAATGCATGGCTGATGTGGAGGAGAATGTGGTTGCCAGCAGTTTGTCATGTCTGCTGTCTGAGCTGCTTCTGAGTTGACTCAACCACAGCCAACACACATACACACAACATACACTCCAACCTCAGCCTGCACATATGATCAGGAAGAGGTGAAAAGCAAAGAGGGAGAGAGAGAGAGAGAGAGACATGTTTCCATCTGCAAGACAAATGGTTTTTGTTAGACAACCTTCTGATGTTGATTTGGGAGAATCCCCATTCCAGTCCACACACGCACGCACTTACTTACATATACACACACATACAAATACACACATACACAGTCATGTAAATATATGTGGAGACAGCAGTCGCCGGCAGAGGTCCAAGTCTGAACCACATCTGCTACTGGACCTGCCACACACACATGCACAGATACAGTTATTTTACCCTGGGTCCAAACCAAACCTGGCCTAGTCTTTCATCATCACACACACATATAAATACACACACAGTCATAAATATGAGGAGATACACACACACACACACACGCAAAACACACACATACACTCACCGCAAAAGAACAACCAGCACATGACGGCAACCGCCACCAATCAGTCATGGCTGGTTGGTCCTGTGCCGGCCCTGTGTCAATTTCTGAAACATTAGAACATACACCAAAACTAACACACACATGCAAAACACACACCAAGCACATAAAGGCAGGTCATGGACTCGAGAATGTGACTCTGAGGTTGCTGGACCAATTCCCTTGTTTGCCTGGCTTCTGTGACTGACCCCACTTTGCTCTATCCTCCTGTCTCTGCACTTGGCTTCATGAACAGTACTAATGACTGCTAACCAAATTCAGATGGCTGCATTGATGCTCCTGCTGCTGTTGCATTTGCTGCTACACACATTTTTTTGCATGTGTGTGTTTATGTGAAAGTGTGCCATATTAACACATTTCTTTTAAGAACTTATTTGACTTTGTTTACTCTCTATTTTTTGTAAATAACATATGGAAAATAAAGTAATGTCACCGTTGTCTCTGTCGGCATGTGTTTCTCTCTCCACAGTCATGAGGAGCACACTGGTTCCCATCCTCTCTACGGCCATGGAGAGTGTAAGTGGCCTGGCTGTGAAGCACTGTGTGAGGACATGGGACAGTTCATCAAGTAAGTCACCAGCCAATCAAAAAACAGGCAAATGACAAATAGCTTGTTAATACAGCAGATTTAATCATAGATACAGGAATAAAAATACTGCACAATATAACAGAACTCATACATTAATGCTTGATCTGTTTTAAAAATTAGATAATCTCAGTTGTAATATAAATGCTAATGTGTCAAGCATATATATTTAATATTGTAGGCAGAAAAAAGTTAAAGTGTCAAAGGTTCTGTTTTGACCAAGACTTCTGTTAGTGTCCATTTTCAATTTGCACCCTCGTTAACGGCTCTTGAAAGGCTTTTCATAGGGATGTGTTTATAGGCCCTTTGGAGAGGTCATAAAAACAACATTTCTAGATATATCAGAATTCTCTGTTTTAAAAAAATGAAAATCAACATCACTTTAGTCATTTTTTGATTACTGCACATTTGCATTGTTTTCAGTTTCAGGTGGCTAAGTATAAATGTACAGTTAAATCTTGGCTACAAATCCAAAATCCTGCAGTCACACATTTTGCTTGCATCAACCATCCAAAATCCAGGTTTAAGTCAGTTCACCACTAGATCTCCTTGTTCTTCTGTCAGCACCTTGCCACAGCAGACAATCTGCCTCCATCATCCCCTATTCCTTGCATCCTCTTCTCACATCAACCATCTGCATATCTTCCTTCATTACATCCATGAACCTTCTCTTTGGTCTGCTTCTTCTCCTCCTGCCTGGAAACTCCATTTTCACTTTTCCTCCTGCTTGGCAGGCTGTTCTTTAAAAAGGTTAATGACCATTTGTGTCAATGAAGACACATGACACATCCTCTGAGTTAGATTACCTGTATGAACAAAAGATGAAGCAAAACAAGGAAAAGCTAAGCTAATAATGTAGATGCCAATCATACACATCACTTCAGTTCTGCATTTCCTGACTAATTCATCTGTTGCAAAATGTTACATCATATTAGCTCTGAGGCATATGCATACATGCACAAACACACTCGTACACAGAATCACTTGTTCATTTTATTTTCGACGGATTTTTTGGGTTGCTTTAACAACAGACTCCTCTGTCTCTGTAATTCCTCAACTATCACACATTTTATTGGCTGTGCATGTGCATTTGTTGCTCTAACAGACATTGGTGGTCTAAATATGTAAGTTTATGTATGTTAACTTTGTCACCAAGCCATTCCTTAATTTAGTTGGCTTTTATGATTTTTGTCTGTGTGAGTGGAAGAACTTTGATTTCACTTTTTTTTCTCTGCTTCCTCCTACTTTGTTTTCACTCCTCCCTCTGGTTACCAGTTTGGACTCATTGTGCGATCCTGGTGTAGCATTTGGCCTTGACATTCTCCTACCTCCTCCTCTGTCACACAAAGCACTCTGGACTTCCCCATGGCACCATGGCAGATAATGAAGGCTTCACAAGCCTCTAATGAAGCCTTAAACAAACTCATGCTCATTATGTATGTGGAACTCTTAGCTATTTGGACAGTGGAGATATTAATAAGCCAGGGTGATGAAATACATAGTTGCGCACACACACACACACACACACCATCAGAGAACTGTGAGTAGTGATTGTGATGGCATCGGACAGTCAGATCAAAGCTTGCAGGCAGGCTGGGAAAGTTTGGAGAGGAAAGCTGTTGTTTGGTGTCTCATTTCACGTAGCCCCAGGGCAGATGGAAGGAGAGTGAGAGGTAGAGTGAAAGAGAGAGAGAGAGTGTGTGTGTGTGTGTGTTTGTGTGTGAGAGAGAGAGAGGGAGAGAGAACCTAAGATGAAAAAAATAGAGGCAGCGACAGATAATGCCGTCAGTCCAACATTGCACTCCCTTCCAGCGAGCCTTAGTCATCGCCCCAGGAGGGAAAAGGGTAGTGCAGAAGAACAGAGGAAGGAGACACTTCACTATTTAAAGTCTTTCTTCCCTTCTCTTGTATCTGCCCACCTTCCCTCCCTCCTCCACCCTGTCCTCTGGTATAATACTCTGGCTGTGGCTGGTGGAGCTGGGTGTAATGTGGGTTAAAGCCTTGTCTGCCAGCACTCAGAAGAGTAAACAGAGCCTCATTGTCGGGACACATAGAAAAAAAAACCTGCTACTGTTTATGGCCCAGCTATAGAGAGAGGGGAGGGTTTTGGGGGCAGATTTAGTTGGAATGAGTGTGAATCATAGGCATTTGGGGAGTTGCGGGGGAAGAAGAGTGGGAAGGGGAGAGTCGACAAAAGTATAAGTGACGAAGAGGGAGAGAGAGCTTGACAGAGAGCGAGAGAGAGAAAGGGCGAGAGGGGTGAGATCATGTTTTTGTTATTATTATCGTGCACTTGTGTTGAGCCATCTATCTGCCTAGATTAGCCCAGCCATGACATCATTGTTTTTCTTTCATTTCTAGTCTTTGCCTGATATTTCCCAACTTTCTACTTTCTTAAAGACACACACATGCATGCTGCCATACACCACATATAAACACATACTTCCTTGAGTGACATAAAGTAACATATTTTCACAATAAACAAATGACTTAACAAAGATTATGAGTTAACACAACAGGACATCAACTATGTCAGTCTGAATCAACTACACTCACACCGTGGTGTATATATAAAAAATGTACCTTCAGCTGCTCTCTTGTATTCTCCGTAAGGGGTCACCACAGTGCATTGGTGATTTGATAGAAGTTTTTATGCCAGGTCCATCCATGGTGAAAGGGGCTTATGTCCCCACCTGCAAAATCTCATGCACACAACAGCAACCTGTGAGTAACCTTGGCGATGACAGAACATAGCAAAAGGGATGGTGCAAGGGAGACAGGGAGGGGTGCACTGGGAAAGATCAGAAGGTCCCAGATCCTCCCACATTTGAGGAAACAAACAGCGCCACCAGTCCCACATACACACACACACATCTGTGCTCTCGCGCACACACAGATCCACACCAGTGTTAATAAGTGGACTGGAGTTTAACAAAGTCTTAAGATAAGGCTGTGCGCGATAACACATGAGCTCATATCCAGGTGGTTGACTTGGATCATGGCTCACTAAGCACCAATGAAGTATGCACACACAAAATACAGCTGCTGCGTCCTTCAGCATACAAAATAAACTTCCAAGATTATGATTTATTTTTATAGCACTGAAGCAGCTTAGATCTCACTTTAAATAAAAATGAAAGAGCTGAATTTTGTTACTTCATCATTTAGGACCTGTGTGGTAACCGTAATCCTTTTGACTTAAAAGTCTTAATTGAGTAGGGACTAGCAGCTATTTGATCTAAATGCTTTTTATCTGTAAGTATATATCAGATTATTTTCCAGAAATGTATGAACACTGATCATTTTGCATCCCATCAAGGCACTTGAACAATGAGCACGCCCTAGATGACCGCAGCACTGCTCAGTGCCGAGTCCAGATGCAGGTGGTTCAGCAACTGGAGATACAGGTGGGTCACACACTCACATGCAAGTACATCTAATTTTCATTTGCTCACAAACAAAGTCATGAAGACTGTTTCAGCCTGTCAATGGCCGCAACTTGTCTGAGGCAGGGCAGAGTTTATGGAGAGCAGTGGAGCTTGTAATTTAAAAGGAGCAGTCAGCAGGGAAGCTGCCATTGCTGCTCCAATTATAAAGCTTCTCTGGTCACCAGCAAGAGAGCGTGAGGCTGAGAGGGGAGGAGGGAGAGAAAAGAAAAGAGAGAGTGAGGCATAAGCTATAGAGTGGAGGACCAGGCTGCAAGGAGTCTCTTGTTCTCAAAGTGGTTCATGCACGCAACACTCTTGAAACATCTGAATGCTCCAGCAAAAGCAAAACAATAAGTGAAACGCTGTTCTTAAACAGGGCTGAACATAAGAAAGTTCCAAAGTGAAAATACAAAGACTGTCTCTCCACACACATCTTGACATTCAGTTTACTGAGCACAGCGATCACATCAGTGTGTATGGCGGTGGTGGTGGTGGTGGTGTCCAGAATTAGGGTTAGATTTTGTGTTTGCCAGTGGTAGT
>VUQH01015175.1:96768-117330 GCA_015106775.1 Etroplus canarensis
CCGCTCTCTCGCTCTCTCTCTCTCTCTCTCTCTCTCTCTCGCTCTCACACACACACACACACACACACACCTAGCAGCCAAGTCATAATCAAGGACACTAATATCAATTCCCTCTTATAATTAGCCAATTCCCTAATGACGTTCACACCACCTCCCTCCTCTTCCTCCCACATTAACACTCAGTCTCACCTCCCACCTCACTTTCTCACACGTGTGCCACCTTCATCACCACGTACACGCAAATACACAAACACACACCAGACCCACCTCTTCATTTTAGAGCAGACGTACAAGCCCACAAACCAAAACCCACACACACACACATATGCAGTTTTGGAGACTGAGATGATTTATAGCATCAAGTACTTGTCAATTAAGGTTACTGCATAAAATTATCGCCTGCCCTAGAAAACCCACCTCTGAGCCAATGAGAATTCCTTTTGTGTTCTTTTTTTTTTAAAGAGAAGGTGGTGTAAGTCTAAAAGGCAGTGCCCAACCTGTGTCATCAAACATCTGGCTTTAGAATAGTGAAACAGCAATGTTAGTTCTGCTGTTTTCTCTTCTGCAGACACTGATGCTGCACTGTGTTTAGATTGAGGTTGTAGATCAGTCTCTCTTAACATTACTACTGAGACTTTTGTGTCAACACACACACACAGTTATGACAGGAACTTGAACGTACAAGCACAGACCTTGATAGGGAAAGCATTGTATGTAAGTGCCCCCTAGTGGTTTGTCCTGATCACTAACATGTTTGTGGACACCACTGTGCTCTGTATAGAAGAGCTCTCACAGATACAAAAAGAAAAACTGTCCATCATTTCTAAGGCTCTAATTAGATATTTTCGGTCTATTTGCATCTTATAAATAAACTCTGATATAATTAAAGGTTAAATATATGAGTAATGTTACATGTTTCAGCATATCTTGTGGAGTACAGAGCAATTTGCCATGTTCATATTGCTTTTGTAGAACTTAACACATAGCCAATGTTTAGAAAATGCAAACTTTTAAGTTTGAAGTGACCAAAGAACTCGCTTATCTCCAGGCGGCTCTGGCAGAAAGCAGTCTCTCCCTGCTGAACAGCCCTAACCTGGTGACCCCTCAGTCTGCAGCCAGCCTCAGCATGCTACATGTGGGCCATGATGATGTCAGCTCTACTGTGGAGCAGGTCAACAGCAATGGCAGCTGCAGCCCCACGCTCAGCCCTCAACAGTACAGGTATGTGGTGCATGAAAGCACACATATAAACTCCCACATGCATAAAGATACAGTTAGACAAAACAAGACATTCTTGACATTTTGTCCATGTACTGCATATAGATGTGGATATCAAACTAATGGCTGGTTTAGTGTAAGAGATTTTAACACAAATTCACAAATTTTACATACAGACATAATATTAAAGGGAACTTTCTCCCCAGGGCTCAAGAAGAAGATAACCCAGATTTTAAGTAAATGTACAGGTGTCACTGCAGAGATTCTGTTACAGTCTAAGCACTTTCCCCGAGGCTTGGAATATAGCAATAACGAAACTACTAGTTATATTTTAAAATATACATCAATCAGCAGACCCAAAATTGAAAAAAAAAAAAAATGAGTGCAAGTTTTTTAGCTGATTGATCATTCTTTGCCTCACAAAATTGTTACAAAGAATGACTGCAAGATTTCTAGAAACAGAAGTCATTGTTGTCTATTAAAAGATTGTTTGTTGCCACAAATGGACATATCTTTAACAGTATTAAAATAATAGAGAAAAAGTATGAAAAATATTTCCAAAAAGCTTTCCATAAGGAAATTACCTAGCATGAAAGACACCAACTGATAATTTAGGTGTATTAAATCTGTCTTAAATCTCAAAACCCGACCACCTCACCTCACTGCCACCTCTCTGATCTCCTTTCCAGCCACCCAGTGCATGTGAAGGAGGAGCCCACTGAGGTGGTGGAGGAGGACAGTCGACCAGTATCGCTCCTGGCTGGTGTCACACACAGCCTGCCATTGCCAAGCGATGAGCGCGACCTGGAGGAGGATCTTCCCACAGAGGAGCTGGAGTAGGACACATGCAAGACAAGACAGAGGGACGGGACTTAATAAGACCAATCCCCAAGTCCTTCTCGCCTGTGTGAAGAGGAAAAGATAGCAACAGTACACTTAAGCAAAAAGAGAGAAGAGAGAAAAAAGAGAATGTTCTTTTGTTTTTAAGAAAATTCAAGCAACCTAAGGATGACATTGAGTAACTCCAAACAGGGTTAGATGACCTTTGTTACTTTCAGACGCAAAAATAAGACTGTGGAGCACTGCTTTACCTCCATGTGTTGCTTTCTCAACACTTGGCTCAGAGGTGTAACACCACTTAACGCATACACACTCACACAAAAATGCACACACACTCATTTACTTGTCAGACCATGTCTTGTCATTCTCCCTGGAAAAATCACCCTCTATGTAGAGATCTCTAGAGGCGTGGATACACACTCTCTCCTCCTCAGCTCACCACTCTGCATACACCCTCCTCTCTGTTGTCTCGGGCTGCTTGGCTGGCCATTTTATCTCTACATCAGTTGAGAGGACACACAGATGTGTGTGTTAGAATAAACACACACACAGAGGATCATGTGTATATAGATGGAGCGGTCATCAGGGGCTGTGCAGGATACCTCTCCTTCTTCGCCCGCCTTGAGTCAATCACTTTGCTTTTTCATTTTATTTGATTTGATTAAAGTAAAACTGTTGGGCTTCAAGATGAGGAGGATGGAAGAGTACTTACAAAGATTACCTCCAACAGTACGCTCAACACTTCTGCAGAGCAGGCTCCTGTCACAGTGAGCATGTGGTGACCCAACAGAAGCAATGTGGCCCTGGTCCCTGCCCAAACTTCTGCCAGCAGCAAGACACCTAGTGAGGGACTTCTTTTAAACTCTTTGATCCTTTGTGAAAAAAGAACACGTCCCAGCCCCTCTTACATCCCCTCCCATCCCACCCCCAGAAGACTGCAGGAATAGGACCATTTGGTGCTGTCCTTCTTCTCTCTTCCATCTGCAGATGGAGTGATGAGCGTGGAACACATTTGAGAAAAAGAAGAAAAGAGGGGAATCAGTAAGAAACGATAGAGGAAGTGTCTACAGAAATATTGTGACTAAAAAATAAAACTGTTGATGATTATGGAGTATAACAAGAAAAAATGTGTGGTAGCTTTTTGTCACTTCCTTTTTTTATTTGATGTTATTATCATTGTTTATTTTTGAGGATCAATATTTCCAAGTTGGCGTTCTGTTTCGACGTACCTTTTCTATGGATGCTGTTTATGTTTTTGTATTGTAAGTTGTTTAATTTACTCTGGTTGTTCACACCATTCCAAATAAGTATTGGCAAAAAAAAGCTCAGTATTGTCCCAACTTACCTGATCCTTATTCCTGCCCCTCTCCCCTTCTGTCCCCAGTGTAGCAGGCAAGAAATTTGGAAATAGCACTTAAAGTTGCCATTATCCAGACAGATTATAGCTGAATCTTTTCTTTGAATTTCTCTCATTCATTTCTTTTTGGTTGTGTATTTAGTTGGGAAATATCCGTGATGCTTTAAAACTATATATAGATATATTATTATTGCAGTCAGAGAATACCTCATCCCACAGAGGTTCTGCCTGGAACTGTGTCCAAATTGCTAAAGAAATAAGGGGGAATTCTTTCTGTGGGACAGCAAATGTGGCAACTCTGCTCAGCTTCGATTCAAAGCTCTGTGGTTGTTATAGTTACTGTGTAGAAGCTATCTGCAATTCACTGTGTGAGTTTATGTTAAAGGAATAGCACGTGAGATTTCTTTGTTTCTGTGAGCATAAAAGCATTACTTTTCTCTACAGTGCCATACCAAATTTAACATTTATTTTAATCTATTATCTGCCTATTCCCATTTTATTTTTGTTACAGGTAACCAAAGAAATATGTAGAAAACCAAAAACCCTGTAGTTCATTTTGCCCTTTATGATTCTTTTTATTTTTTATTTTTTTTAAAGAACTGGCCAAAAGACAACAAACCAGGAGTTTGAATTCTTAACGTTTTATTCAAATAACTATTATGTTAAAATTATACATGACTTACAGTGCTGACCATTCCAAAAACCAAAGTGTGCAAAGCAAACTACAATTTGGAGACGGTTATGAATGACTCATTACATATGAGGCCAAAAACTAGTATTAACAAACCTCGCACAGTTCCTCTAAAATACAGAAGAAAGAGAAAAGTAAAAAGCACTTAGAGAAGAAACCCTGTGTGTGTCTCTCTCTCTCATACTCAGGCTTAACTGTGTTCCAAACACAATCCTGGGACTGGCCCTACTACAGCATGAGCAGACCTAAAAAAATTGTCATTTTAATACAAGAATTATGTTTCACTCTTAGATGAAACAAAAACAGAGTTAAAAAGAAAATATCTTTTTGAAACACCTGCTGTTACAAGGTACTTTATATTGATACTGTACTAAACATTTGAAGATTTTTAATTCTGTAAAAGGATTCTCCTAAACACATAAATGCTTACTAGTTCAGTAGTATTCACAAGATGAGGATGTATACTGTAATCTGCTTTAAAAAGTTATATCTTTTGGCAGGGAGGAGTAATTCCAAACATTAATTACTATTAATTATACAATAAAGAGGGAACGACTACAACCAACAAAAATATACCAATGTAAGAGGAAAACAACCAAGGGAAGTCATGTAATTTAAAGATGGGTTCATATTTTAATACTTTTTCGTCAAACTATCTCTTGCACTTCAGATGGGTTTTCTTATTTAATGAAAGAACATTTCCAATGATTTTGTGTTCACACAGGATTGTTTCCTGTCGCATTAGAGACTGATTTCTTACAAAGTACAAAGTGGCAGACAGAAATCTTGAAGCGAGATAAAAACCAAAAATAACACTACCTCCTTTTCAAAACAGTTCAACACATAGCCAATGAGAGACTGAACTCTTTAAATATTGCTTTTCCATTCTTCCTCTATGATGAGAACAAATGCCAAAATTGTTGTAACACTTACTGTATAACTGACACAAAAATACCTATTTGGTGATCTGGACTCCCTAATACATCTGCTTGAGCCTAAAAACATAGAGATGTTTCACTTTCAGTAGAATTCAAAATGACTACCTCTCCTTAAACAACATCTAAAGCACTCTCTACGTCTCAAAATGTGTTGTAAAGTGCTCATTATCTATGAACAGTTTTCTATCAGCCGTTTGAAACTGACCATCCTCCTGTACCCGATTAGCATTGAGCTATGTGAACAGCCTCTCAACTGTGTGCTTTGATTGTATGTGTGCATATTCATGATCAGGCACAGCTCTCAGCCAATGAGAAGCTGGTCATTAATGGCTGTGTGTTGTTGCAGGGCTGGTTGTCAGAGGTAGTGATGGGTTGAATATATTAGTCGTACAACATACACACACACACACACACACACACACACACACACACACACAGGGGTATAATAGAAGCATAGAAACAGGGCTATGGGTTAGTGCAAACGGAGGCTCTGACCATCCAGATATCCAAAGACCCACAACACAGCAGCACCCCCTTTCACCAAAACACTCACAGAGACATTGAGAGGACTAACACACATAATGAAACTCATCACTACTATTAATATACAAACCAAGAGGAACTGCTGCATACAGTACATAGATGATCTCTGACTTGTGCTTTAAGGTACACCTGTAAACAAAGCTGTTTTATAAAGATGTAGATTGTTCACAGGTCACCATGTAACACTTCTGTTCTTTCTCCACCTTGGCATAACATGATGTATTCTTGTATATTGATGCTTGGCTTATCCTCCAGGGCATTCTTTCCCATGTTGTCCTTTGATTTTCTCTTTTGGGGTTTCCTTTGTTTTCCTGCACCTGTTTAGCTATTGTAAAGCTTTCAGCTCTGATTCCTATACTGTACTGCTAATGCTGAAGTATATGTATTTATCATATTAAGTGCTGCAGGTATCTTGGTTTAATAGTTTTGTTTTAATGGGTTTTTTTTGTTTTTGTTTGTTTTCATTTTTTTCAGTTCTTCATAAAACGTCTGGGACGCTGATTTTTTAAATGTATTATCTTTAAAAAAATGAAAAGAATTAAAGTTAGATCAGTGGTTTAGGTAACACCTGTTTGTATATTTATCTTAGCTAGGTCTATTTTGATACTTTTTTGTCTCTGTACTGCATTTATGCATTTTTAAGGAAAGAAAAAAACACAAATGGAAAACAAACTAAAAAGTTTCTTCATTATGTATTGATACCTCAGAAGGACTTTTTCGCAAAGACAGGACCAAAACCTCTGAAAAGAAAAAGAGAAAGAGGAAAAAAATGTAAGAATATGTAGCCCCTCTCTTGCTTTAAAAACTGCGGAGCTCTAGAAAGATATTGCTGTTGGTCCTTTCAGGTGCCAATATGTGTCCCTGTGACCCCCTCCCTGTGATCCCTGACCCCTGTCATTCCTGTGCTGAACTCTGACCCGCAGAGCTGTCAATCATCTGCAGGTGCCATGGGGGTGTCACTGAGTCAAACACCTGGCAGGTGGTGACCAGCCAGAAACCTCATCTCCCCGTCCCACAGAGGCAGATCAAAGACTGACACTATTGCATTTTTGATACTCCTCCTCTTGCGCAGTCTCAATACCAAAATGTGGAATCACTCTCAGAGATGCAGCTCATCCTCTGACTACCAAAGGCATTGCAAGCAAACATTGCTTAGTCCAAACTCCTGAACTATAACCAAACTGTAACCAAACCAATGCCACAACCTTAACCAAACAAAAACCAAGCTACTTCCAAAACTCTCCATCAACTTCACTGATCACCTTTACTGATAGCTGTTATCTCTCATACATCCACGTAATGGTGTTGTAGGAGCAGCCTACATCCAGTTGACTTGTGACTGACTCAAAGGACGCAGGGAGATCAAATCCTAATGTGTGATTGGACAGTTCTGAGGTGTCATGTGAGGGAAAGGGACTTTCAAAGTGGAGCATTGCCTGACGGTATTATCAAGTAGACAGCCAGAATCCGACGGAACTACCACTTCAGCTCTCCTCTGGTTAAACCTTAGGAATGTGTGTACATTTTCAGCAGTGACTCTTTGTATTGTTTCTTAGTTCGGTTTACCTGTTTACCTCTCTTTATCCTTTGGTTTTTGTTATGTTTCTTGTTATTTGAAAGTGTGACCCGAGGAAGAGGTGGGAACAGGGACTGGATGGTGGCTCTAGACAGACAGAGGAGCCCAGCCCTCTGACCCTCCACCCCGGGTAGCCATGTAATGCCAGTCACTGCCCTTTCCTTCATGCTGTATAAAAACACACACATATATCTGTGTATTTGTAACCTGAATCTTCTTGTGTCTGTTCATGCAGACAATAAAAAACTGTACAGTAGGTCTAGTTGCATGTAATCTGTACTAATTATTGACAATGGCATTATAAAATGCAATAAAAGACTTATTACAATGTCTACTCTGTATCCTTGCTTCTTCTCCAGTGGTGTTACATATGCAAAGGAATACACTTAAGACCAATAACCACTTAGCAACTGCAAGACTTTAGCCATCATAAAATATTGTTATTTGACACCATCTTTCCTTTCAGCTGCTCCATTGTATTCTCCACCAAGGGGTCGCCACAGCGGATTAATCCGCATTGGTAATTTACCAGCTAATGCTGATTAATTTATACATAACATATACCCATTATGAGAACAATAAACCAACGATAAATAGATTAACGCCCATATGTTTGATGAGAAACTGTATAACCAGGTGAATGCTGATTTTTAAAAATTAAATATTACAATATGTACTGCACTTTCTTCGGTTTGAATTATACTCTGCACATCATTTACAAAAGAACAGCAAGCAAAATAACACTCTTGCAAAAAAACAGTTGTTTCAAAGCTAATCACACTCACCTGAAATAAATTCAGGAGTGTTCCATTTGAAAAGAACAGTGTTGTCACTTGATTATTTGCAATTAGGTTTAATAGTTATTGCCTTTATGCAAGCTGTTTAAGAAAAAAATATCTTTTTAATTCCTTGTTTTTATGCTGTAAAAATGCAGCCTTGCACTAATGTCATATAATCATTAAAGCATTTATCAAAGCAATATTAAGCCTCTCTGATATTACAAGATAACAACTGCCAGTCAGTGGAACTTAGAGTTGGAAGTCCATTCATCCTGAAGGCCAGAGTTCAGCATGTGTTGTGATACAGAAAATGGCCACCAGGAGGAGTAAACAAACCAGACAACACAAGCTGCATCTTATAAACACAAACCCAGCAACAAACATTACTGAGATCCATTGACATGGTCTAACCAACAGAGTGGGCCAGAGAGTGCAGAACAAACACTGAGTGAATGGTCCATACTGCATGTGGTATGGTTATTGACATGAATAAAGGTAGCTGACATCTCATTAGCATTTATAGAACTGATGGTGTATAAAAATAGTTTTTACTTTTAGTTTACCCACCTTCTCAGTTTTTACTTCCTGTTCTTTACTTGAGTTGGTCTCCCTTGCAGGTTTGCAGCATGCCCTACAGCTTATCTTTAAACTTCATCGCTGCATCATGGATATGTTGCCACAGGGAGAAAAAATGGAAACTGGATGGATGTTTTTTGGAAAGTTGAAACTTTGTTTAATCTTGTGCTTTTAGTGAACTTCTGTGTTAGTCAGCTGGGAGGAAACTCACTCTTGACGCTTAAATCCCTGTGACATTTGGTTTTGGTAGAGACCATATTCTAAGCCTATTATAGGCTGAAAGCACACATGCACGGGTATAAAAACACACTCCCTGGCATGCACACATTATGAATACTAAACAGAAACTTAGTACCATATACTTGTACAAGGTGAGCCAGGGTGCAGAGCAACACACAAAGGGGTTATTCTTGGCGTGGCACAGTAGTGTTTGGCACAAACCTGAGCCTGAACTTCTGCATAGTGTTCTTAATGCTCATCTGGACATAGTAAGCATTAGGCGCCTGCATATGAGTGTGCTTCATACATTTGTTTGAGTGTCTGGAGCTGGATTTGTACTCTTATGCTTCTGCCTATCTGTATGTGTGCTTGTGGACTTGTGGACTTGTAATGCTAAATCAATATGCATGTGTGTGTGATTGGGTGCATGGGTGGGTGTGAAGGGCCATTAGTCCCAACAGCATGGAGAGCACTGAGGTCCAGGCAGACCCTGTGAGTCACAAAATACATTTACTGAGAGCAGAACTGACATCTCTCTCCATCTCTCCCCAGTTCACTCACTCTGTCTATATTCCTCTCCCTTCTTCGCCTCAGTGTCTGTGGCTGAGGCAGTGGGCCAGCCTCCAGTGTACTGACTCACTGAAAACAACACATCATAGTGTGTATCTGCTGCTGCATGCATCCACATGGATCATCTAATTCAAGGCCAATGAGCTTAGGATCTTTTTCTTCTCTCTGTCTACTATAAACAAAACATAAACCAGGAGTTTTCTATTTTTTGCTACACCCGAGTAAATATAGAAGCTGTGTTTTCTCTCTCCATTTGATTTATTGATGGGCCACTGTGTCTTTGCCTTTATTATAATAAAAATATTATCAATATAAAAAAATTCTTGCATGATGCAAAAAGAATAGTATGCTGTCAATTTATTCATTATATATGTGTGTGTATGTGTGTGTGTTTGTGTCTGTGTATGTGTGTAATGGAATCCGGTAATAGAAATAGACTTAACCCATAGAATCAATAATACACAGCATCTATTAGTAGGTGCAGTGTCACCCCATTAACACTCTGATTTGAATCTTTTTTTTTAAAAACTTTTTTGGCCTTGGTTTTACCATTTTTTACCTGCTTGTTATTCTACCACAACAGACCCACATCTGTGTCTTTAAATAGCGATAATTGTAAAAAGAGCAGGTTCTCCATTTGAATATTTGTATTAATAAAAAAATATGTAGAAACACACTTAAATAGCATTGCTTCTTTTTGTGACAGATTGTTGCCAAAAAAAATGACCTCTGGTTGGCTATGGCCTTTCTGTGTGGAGTTTGCAAGTTCTCCCTGTGCCTGTGTTCCATGGGCGTTAGGGTTTGCTTCCACATTCCAACCACACAGATGCTAGGTTAATTAGCTATTCTAAATTGGCTGTAGGTGTGGATGTGAGAGTGAATGGTAGTCTGTCTTAGCCTTGCGTATGTCTGGCAACCTGCCCAGGGTGTACACTGTCTCTTGGGACAGGCTTAGTTGTAAAAGTGGTGAAAAAAATAATAGGATGAATAATATGGATAATAACATATAATAGTGACATTAGAAATGTTTTTGGTCAGTTCAGAACCTCTTTAACCTATCAGAGTCTAATTGTTCCAAAATGATACGTCATGCGGAAGCAAATCATCACTTCTGAAAGCTCTAAACATCATGACCATATAGCGTACATTTTATAAACAAGCAGGACAGATGGACAGAGCAACAAGACTTTGCAATACAATCATGAATTAAATGATGCACAAACGAAAATTAGATAAACTTATATATCAGTAAGTAAGCAACCCAAAAATGCACTGCTTTGACACACTGGAGTGTTATCCTATTTCACCCCAAGAAGCTCCTCAGAAGCCGTGAGTCTTATGAGAAAATGGATGAAGCTCTGTGACTCCATGTGTGGCAGAGAAAGAGAGAGAGACAGAGAGAGAGAGAGAGAGAGAGAGAGAGAGAGAGAGGGGGCTCCGGCCACAGAACAAAAGCATCTTTGTGAGTGATTGGAACCACATTTTTACCCTCCTGTCTCTCTCTCTTGCTCACGCTGCCTTGCTTCCAGTCACCATACCATTCAGAGACACTGAAACAGTTAAGCGTAATACTTGGATATGGACATTCATAATCTGAGTGTGTGTAGTTCAGTTTTACTTCTCTGCAAACACCCCTTGTCACACACACGCAAACATCCCTTTTTCTTTGTCTCCGTGTGGACTCTCTTCCTCTCTCAATCTCAACATTTCCTCCATATGTCCTCCCACCACATGAGATCATGTAGTCTGGTCAGAATCCCTTTGAGAAGTGAAGCAGCTTATTCACCTCAGTTTTCCTGCACTGGCTAACGTGTTCTTTCTCTGCTGGTTATCAGAGGACTGTAAAGCCTCTAAAGCCTTAGACACCTAGCCCAAATAAAAACCAGGTCAGTGCACTATGAAAAGGGTAGAAATGCTTTCAGCATAGTTATGAATTGCCTTAGACCATTTGCTCTGTGTTCAGTTTAAATTAGGATGTATAACTTCCCTGTATATTTAATTCTCGCTTTTCAGGCATAGTTATGACTCAGCTGATTTTAAAAAATGATTACTGTAAGCACTAACATCACATGTTGTGGCATGGAGTGTTGGTACTTGCATGCAATATTTGCAACTTCTTTATTTTAATGCCAAAAGCTAACAAATGTGACCCCTAACCTACAAAAAAACAGATGCTTCTTTATTTAAATCCATCACATGAAAATGATGACACTGTTGAATTTTTGGCCGCAGTACAGACAATCATGTATTCTGTACACTGAACTCAGTCCCAGTGCATGGTCATACAAAAAATACTCTAAAATTTAGTACAGACAGTAAATGCAATAGTCACCTTTATAGAAATATGCATATTTGAGCTACTTCCAAGAGCTAATAGGAGTGTCACTACCACTCTTATTTATTTTACAGTAAATTGTTTTTTTTTTTTTACTGTTTTTGACCTGATTAAAATATTGAGTAAAATGTGCCAGTAAACATAAACTACTACTACATAAGCTACTTGTTTCCCTCATGTGATAACCTAAGCTAACCAGCTGCTGGTACCAGAAACCAATTTACTCTACTAAAAAGAGAGCCTCATTTAAGCCCTGACAAGAAAAAAAAGATAACCTTCTAGAAGATGCCAACTTGGTCACAGGGATATAAACACTGCAGGTATAGAATCTACCAGTCAAATCTGATTTTTTTTTTTTTAACTTTGCCTCAAAATAAGGTAAATTAAGGATTTTCCACATGAAAAATTATAGTTCTACTACAATATATGCTGTTGAACTAGTCTCCCACAGATTTACATTTATTCTTGATCCTTTGATTTCTCTCTTTTACAGTATCTCTTGAATATTTGGACATTCTGTATTTCCCAAAATGTCAAACTATTCCTTTGATATTAATTAAAAAGCTTTTGCTGTTTCGCTTATCCTCTGCACAAACTGAAATGTTAGGAGAATGCATCTGCATGTGCATCAACAAAAACCTCTTGTTCATTATTGGAAGCTTGCTTGATAGCAATGTTGGAGGTGTGGAATATAGAAGGGCAGTGCAAAATTCACTTGGTTAGTCTATCAGACCCTGAAAAACTCAAAATGTACTTGTTCACCACTACACAATGCTGTCATTAGAGCCAGAACAAAGGAACTTGATCTAGCTGTCAACAATTTTCCAGGTTTTGGATACAATATATTTATCATGCACTTGTGTTTTTATTGATCTTTAATTAAAGAGTATATTTTTTGGCTCAAACATTGATATCAGAAAAAAATACAAGCATTTCCTCATAAGGAACAACAAGAGTACAGTCTATCCTTTCAGCTGCCCTCTTGCATCACTATGCATGAGCAAGAATGGTCCCTCATGTGCAGTATTAGTCTTTTCCTGTCATTTGTTTCATGCATAATACTAGAATCCTATACCTAAGCCAAAACAGTAAATATTAGCAGTATCCTGGTCACTCCCAACAAAAATCTCAACAAGAGATTTTTGCTGGGAGCAACCAGGATGGACAGGATTAGAAATAAGTACATCAGAGGGGCAGCTCAAGTTCAGAAGTTTAGAGACAAAGTCAGAGAGGCAAAGCTGAGATGGTTTGGACATGTTCAGAGGAGGAATAGTGGACATATTGGACAAAGGATGTTGAAGAAGGAGCTGCCAAGCAGGAGAAGATGAAAACTACAGAGAAGGTTCATGGATGTAGTAAAGGAGGACATGCAGAAGGTTGGTGTGAGGGAACAGGATGCAAGGGATAGGGTAAGATGGAGGCAGATGATCTGCTGTGGCGACCCCTAATGTGAGCAGCCGAAAGAAGAAGATTTAACTAAACATATTTTTTGTTTAATTATTACAATTACCTTTCCCTGTTTATCATTTCTTTGGACACCTGCACATACTGGGAGTAATTTTCAAGATAATTGTATTTGTTTCTTTAATCTTCAATTAAAAACGTAAAATCAAATTTTCTGAAACAAAAACCCATTCATAGTATCAGTTAGTTAAGACTGTAAATTGTCAGTTTCTTTACAATTTAGTTGTCACTTACACTAGCAATTGACAAATTAGGAATAATGAAGGTAATATATGCATCATACAGTGAGGTGGATAAGTTTTGGGATGATGAGCGTCTTTGTAAACTCATCTATAAACCACTACTGTGGATTTTAAATTAGTCATAACTGAAGTGCAGACTTTCAGCTTTAATTCAAGGGGTTAGAGAAAAGAACTGCATTAACTGTTTATGATTTATAGCCATTTTTATACATAGACCCCCATTTTCAGAGGCTCAAAAGAATTTGGACAAACTTAACATAATTTTTAACATAAGGACTGTTTTTAATATTTGGATGAAAATAATTTGTGGTCAGTGACTGCCTGAAATCTAGAAATCATGCACATTACCAAATGTTGTATTTCCTCCCTTCAGATGCTCTGCCAGGCCTTTACTGCAGCTGCCTTTAGTTGCTACTTGTTTGTGGGTCTCTCCGCCTTCAGTTTTGTCTCTATTGGGTTGAGATAAGGTGACTGACTTGGTCGTTGAAGAATATCCCTTTTTTGTTTGCCTTGAAATACTCTTGGGTTGCATTTGCAGTATGCTTTGGGTCATTATCCATTTGCACTGAAAATCACCATCTGATTATTTTTGCAGCGTTTGGCTCAATCAGAGCAGAGTAAAATCCTGTACAGTTGAGAATTCACCCTGCTACATCAATAAGCAGTCACATAATCAATAAATACTACTGACCTGGTTCCACAGAAAGCCATACATGCCCATTCCATAACTTTGCCTCCACCATGTTTGATAAATGATGTGGTATGCTTTGGATCATCAGCTGTTCCTTGCCTTCCCCATGTTTTTCTCTTTGGATCATTCCTGTACACATTAATTACTGTGGCTCAGTTTTTAGCACTGCTGCCTTGCAGCAAGAGGGTCCTGGGTTCAAACTCAGGTAAGGCCCCTCTGTGTGGCCTTTTCATCTGCTTGTGTGGGTTTTCTCTGGTAGCTCTGTGAAAAATATGCTACGGTAATGTAACCTGTCAGCCCAGGACACTCTAGCAAAAGAGTTTCTTAATCTTAAGAGCTGACTTGTAAAAAGAATTATCTATCTATCTATCTATCTATCTATAACCAGGAAGTGAACTCTTGTGATTAAGATTTTTTTGGCAACCCTAGAACCCTTTGTTGTAGGGCTAAGAAAACCCTTGAACCCTAGAAAGGAAAGAATTTCTGATTGTCCAGTTGTCTCTCTTTTCTTTTCTTCCAGGCCTTGTTGAGCTGGCCAGTACATTCATTCTTTTAAGAATGTTCCACATTGTTGATATGACCACTCCTAAAGTTTTTGCTTTCTCGCTGATGGGTTTATTTTGGTTATTCAGCCTAACAATGGCCTCTTTCACTTGTATCATATCTCTTTGGACCTCTTATTGAGAGTTCCAGTGAACAGCTACCAAATACAAATGAAACAGCTGGAAAATAGATCTGTTATCTGTTTAGTTTGTTATGGAGTAATGAGGGAACAGACCTCACCTGACCTTGAAACTGCTTGTTAATCAACTGTCCCATTACTTTAGAGCATCTGAAAATGGGGGGGTATGTATAGAAATGGCTGTTAAGTCCTCAACAGTAAATGCAATATTTTAGTTAAACCTTTTACATTAAAGCTGATAGTCTGCACTGCAATCATATCTTGGTTATTTGATTTAATATCCACTGTGACTGTGTACAGAATCAAAAATATTTTTTAAAATGTTTCATTTTCAAAGAAATTATAGACCTAAATGGAAATGATACATTGCCAATACAAGTGAAATTTGACATAACTTCTGTTATAATAATTCAGGATCTTTTGAGGCTTGTAGTCATCTTTCCTGTTTAAAGCCCTTACAGATGTCTCAACATCTCTGTAATGTATTTATCTACTTACTCATAGAAGTCATCTATGAGTGTGTTTATAAGATTAAGTATGAGATAACAATTTCATATCTCCTGATTAATGCTCACATGTGTTGATTAATATTTTTTTAAACTCTCTTATCCAGTATTTTTATTTAATAGTTATGATAATGGACTAGTTTCAAAATAATCTACTGGGAGACCGTTTTTATAAAGGCACTTATTGTTGTCAGTGTAGAAGATTTCAAAAATTAAGAGGCTGACGTCAGTGGGGTATAGGTTTAAGGCAGGAATGTGCACTGCAAGGCTTCTTGTAATAACTCTTTAATCTGCGCTTACCATCGTGAACATGAATCACTGACAAAATTGCCTAACTTGGTCTTAAAAGACCTTGAGGACACCAGAATGAGTGATGAAAAGCCCCACGGTGACTAACAACAGTATACAAACTACAAAGCATGACCTTGTGAAGACAAATGAAGGTTTGGTCAGTGTGTGTCAGAGCACTGCACCTGTGAACTTGGCATCTTATCAAACAATGGCCATTGAAAAATGTAATGCATTACCATACTATATTTACAACAAAAAAACATTTTTATTTTGAGTGTCCTCAGTGCTGACATAAAAAGCATTGGCTGATTTTTTTTAAAAACAACTGATTAATGACATTTTCCTGCATGTATTATATTGTTATCGAGGCCTGAAATAATGCAAAGCAACAGCAACATAGAAACGTAGAGAAGCCGCTGTGGCCGGTATTGTGTGTGAGACATTAAAATGTTATAGAGACAATAAAGTAATTGTAAACATACTGCATTTAAGCGATATTGGACATAAAGTTTAACTGCACTGTTGCTATTTGACAAACGTTATCTTTACAGACTCTATTATTAGTGACAAAACATATTTCTGGGCCCATAACTCCTGATGAAAGCCTGCCTTAGTTAGTCCTGCGTCTGGTTCGGGTTAAGGGGTAATTATATGACAGCACAGTTCAGCCCAACTACTTTGTAGCCTGGAGGAAGCACAATCACTGCTGACTGTAGTTTCCTGTCCAACAGCAGCAACACAGAAGTCTGAGGCAAGTAGGTTAAAGGAGTCAGGAGGAGACACGTACTGCACAGAGCGGACACTCAGTTTGGTAACGTGGTGCGTTTGGACGCAGCAGAGAGTGTGGCAACCTGCAGGCAAACAAAAGAGGTTTCAGCGAGCCGCCTGCAGAGTTTAACTTCCCAACATCTGGTTTGCTGCTGGAGGACGGGGCGAGCAGGAGTGAGAAAGTTTGGAGGCGGAGAGTGAGCTATCTCCGCTTGGGGAAAATGCTCTGAATGTGGAGTTTGGGTTTACCTGCGTGGACCGAAGCGGGACTCGGCCTCAGAGGGGCGAGACGTGCACCTGGAATGACCGGAGAATGAATTAGTCACAGGCCCGGCTGCTGAAGAGTCCCAGCCAGAGAGAAGGTGAGGAGTTGTTTCTGTGTGTCAGTGTTGTCTAAGGGAGCTTTTCAGCAGCGCGAACACAGGCGGAGAAACGATCCTCACGCGCGGTCTGAGCGTGCGGAGACTCGCGTGGGGAAGGCAGAGGGCAGATATGCAATAAAGGTAAACAAAGTTATTATCCTTCTGTCGCCTTCAGTATTATAACATGAAAATTACACTTTGCTATTTTAAAAACCCACTGGTGCGAGTACATGTTTAGGTTAGAGCTTCTGTACGGCGATTATTTTTTTTTTTCTCTTTTCACAAAAGTTCTTCAAAGTTTTGTAGCGTGCCGTTTAAAACACTCCGAAGACCGCTGAACCTTTACGCTGGTTAACGAAGCGAATGTTAACTAAGTAAAATTGCTTCTTCGAAGTTTTTTTTTTATCTCAAAACCTTGGCTAGAGGTTGTCAACGCTTTTCTTGGGGGGGGGTGCAGCGAGTGCGAGAGCGAGCTACGGGAGCGCGCAAACAGCTGCCCAGCTGAGCTGCTTTGGCAGGAGACGCGCGTGCCGAAGCTGGCACGTGAGGTAAAAGCTCTGAGTAATGATTTATAGAACGTGCCCCGATGCTCGCCTCTTATTGGTTGTTTCAGGCTTCCCAAAAATACATCTGCGGCTTGACAGGAGCAAGCTTAAAGCATGCTATTGGACAGATTTCGAAACAAGGCTGTGTAAAGTAAGTAAAATCTCATAAACTGATGTTTTATTCACAAAAGGACATAGATAAATGTTCGACAAATGTTCCGCAGGTGTTGAAACTGAAACATTTTAATGTTTCATGAGAAATACTAGCTGACCTTGAATTTGATGGAAGCAACACGTCTCAAAAAGGTTGGGACAAGGGCAATGAAAGGCTGGAAAAGTAAATGGTGCTAAAACAAAACAGCTGGAGGAACGTGTAATTCTTGAAGTTAATTGGCAACTGGCCAGTAATGTGATTGGGTCTAAAAAGAGCACCTTAGAGAGGCAGCATCTCTCAAAATTAAAAGATGTGGAGAGGTTCAGTAATCTGCAAGAAACTGCATCTACAAAAACTTTAAAGACTTTCAATATTCCATCATCTGCAGTACATAATGCCGTCAAAAGTCTAGCGATATCTCTGTCTCTAGATTCGCCAGTGTCCAGTATTGGCTGAAAACCAATATCGGAAGCTGGTGATCTTCGGGCCCTCAGGAGGCACTGCATTGCAAACGGGCATGATTCTGTCATGGAGATCACTGCATGGGCTTAGAAACACTTCCAGAAATCCCTGTCTGTGAACACAGTTTGCTGTACCATCCACATGTGTAGGTTAAAGCTCTATCATGTGACGAAGAAGCCGTATGTGAACAGGATCCAGAAATGCCACCATCTTCTCTGGGCCAAAGCTCATTTAAAATGGACTGAAGCAAGGTGGAAAACTGTCAAATCATGGATGCCGCCTCCTCCAGACTAATAAGGAGAGGGACCACCCTGCCTGTTATCACCATCCAGTTCAACAGTCTACATCTCTGATGGTATGGGGTGCATTAGTGCCTATGGCCCCCCTCTTTTTTCAGGGAAGGTCTTGTATATTTTAGCAAGACAAGGCTAAACCACATACTGCAGCTTTGTAGTAGAAGAGTCCAGGTGCTGGACTGGCCTGCCTGCAGTCAAGACCTTTCACCAACTGAAAACATCTGGCGCATCACAAATGCAAAATACATCAAAGAAAACCCAGGACAGTTGAGCAGCTGGAACCCTACATCAGACAAGAATGGGACAACGTTCTTCTCCAAAAGGTCCAGCAGCTGATCTCGTCAGTTCCCAGATGTTTACAGACGAAGAGGGGATGCTACACAGTGGTAAACATGACCCTGTTCTAGCTTTGTTGAGATGCGTTGCTGCCATCAAATTTGAGATGAGCTAGTATTTTTCATGAAGTAGTAGAATGTCTCACTTTCAGCTTTCAATATGTTTTCTGTGTTCATTTGTGAATAAAATATTGTTACATACAGTTGTGTTGCTATTCATATTTTACACAGTGTCCCAACCTTTTTGGAATCTGGGTTGTATAAATACTTATTATTGTCACAATATCTATTTAAAGACTTCAAAAACTATTCATTTAAAGTAGGCTGTTGTTAGACATTTCCTTTGTGTTACCACACGTTTGGTGAAAGCAGTCAGCTGGTTCCTTTGGTGATTTCAGATTATAGCCGAGGGGGGGTTCATTGTGGTTCAAGTTGTCAGCTTCTTGCTCAGTTTAATAAGACAATGAGAAAACTTCCGTATGACTCATCTCTATGAAACACTTTTGACTATCTTCTCCTCTCTCTCTGTGTCAGGCTCAGTCACCTCCTCCCATAAGAGCCAGGCCTACGCCCATGGATGAGAGGAGTGCCGCTGCCATTTCCCCAGCGCCACCTGATGATGGAGACCCTGGTCTGCCAACTCCACAACCAAGTTTACATTCAACTTCAAACACAGAGAGAGAAAACAGCTGTCCAAGCCCAAAACCTTCTCCTGGTGAAGGTAAGAAACATGTTGCAGCAGAACAGAAACACAAATTTATACACCTCCCTCTAGTGTGCTGGAAGCACAAACAAAAGAACAAAGAAGCAATGTGATGTTGGCACATGCAATGAACAGCACAGTGTTTACAATAACCAATAAAAAGTTCTATTAAGCCTTTCTTTTTGTTTTGGTTGTGGTGCAGCTTCAAAATAGTGAACATGAAATCAGTTATTAAAGAGATTAACCATTTGATATGAAAAAGTGGAGCAGTTGGGTTAGTGATGAGAACTGAGCCCTCTTCATGCATGTGAAGCTCATTATGTTTGGAAGTCATTTAGTGTGTGTTTGAATGTATAGTAAAGTTACTGTAATACAGAGACTGAAAGCAAAATTTGAATGGATTTATTCACCCCGTGTTGTTAGTTCTTTAAAGTGGGAAAGTCTCATGCCACTGTTGTGTTTAAAACTTTGAGACTGGTAATTAATAATCACTAATAGTAAACTCAGGGGCTGGACTCTAGAAATCTCGGACTTTATCCCAGAAAAGCCACTCTGTTTTTGCTCAATGTCACTGAGATTTATAAGGTCAAATGCCTTCTTAGTGACAGACACAACTGTTATTTATACAGGTAATTTTTTAGACTAGTCTGTGAAGGGGACATGCACTTTGATGATATGAGGGGTCAGGTCTGATTCAGCACTGTGGAACACTTAACTGCCACAATTAGACTCCAGGGAATTTTGGACCGAACCTCTGACCCTTTGTCTTTGTGTGATTGGTCATGGTAAATGTTGACTGACACAGGGGTGGGAAAAGGAAGATGTGGACTCAACTCCAGGCTGTTTTTGTCTAAATGACTCATCCAGAATCAGCCAAAATTATTCCAGTCTCCTCAAGCTTCAATGAGAAAACAACAGCACTGACTGTAGATCAGAGTACAGGTCTTATGGGGTAATTAGGGTAGGTGTGGTTAACAGTTAGAGTAGTGTGCAGAAATTTAAGTGCCTTGTGGCCATGGGAACCTGCCACAAAAATGCTAGTTGAATGGTGATGGACTTTTTTATTCCTTTTTATTTTTGTTTTGCTTTCTTCTTTTTAATGCAAGTCTTGTCACATCCTATTATCATTACTGGGTAAACATCCACACACATCTCCGTTCTCTGCTGCATTGCGGTTAACCATGACTATAAATACAGCATCATATTTAATGATAATTCCTTGAGAGGTTGAGCCTTATTAAACTGGAGGTTTTTGCCCAAACATGTTCTCCTGAATGTGATGACTTTACCTGTATTTGCTCATCAGGAAGCCAACACAAAGTGTAAGTATTCTTTTGAATACTAAAGTTAGACTTCTTTTGGCTTTTGACTGTCTGGTCTGAGTGTGTGTGTGTGTGTGTGTGTGCCTGTACCTGTTTC
>VUQH01015179.1:9711-25002 GCA_015106775.1 Etroplus canarensis
AAAGTCATATTCAGAGGCTGAAAAGTAATGGGACAAAATGTACCTTCGGCTTCTCCCTTGAATTTTCCCCAAGGGGTCACCACAGTGGATTAATCTGCATTGGTGATTTGGCAGAGGGTTTACCCTGGATTCCCTTTCTAATACAACCCTCCACGGTGAGAGGGTCTTGAGTCCCCACCTGGAATTGAACCAGGGACCTTGTAGGGAGAATTTGTGAACCACTATGTGACATAATTCTAAATACAAGGATTATTATCATTACTTTGCAGTCAAAAACTAGACTGCCTGCAGTCTAGAACCCTTGGACATCACCAAATCCTGTGTTTCCTCCCTTGAGATTCTCTGCCAGCCCTTTAATGTGGCTCCCTTCAGTTGCTGCTTGTTTGTGGGTCTCACTGACCTAAATTTTGTCAGTTTTGAAGAATATTCCATTTCTTTGCCTTAAGAAATGCTTTGAGTCATTATGCATTTGCACTGTGAAGCATCATCACATCTCATTAGCATTTGGGTTTCAGAATGTTCCAAATTATAGTTTTGGCCACTCAAAGTTTTGCTATCTCTCTGATAGATTCATTTTGGTTTTTCAGCCTAATGATGGGCTCTTTTACTTGCATCAACCTCAAATTAGGAGTTCTAGTGAAAAGATTCTAAATACTATACAAGTTCAACACTTGGAAACAACTTCAGATCTTTTTAATTTCCTTTAATTTATTTTTTTATTTGTCAGGAAAAAGGCCTCACATGGCCATGAAACTGTTTTCAGTCACACATTCACTTAATTTTGAGCCTCTGAAAATTGGGGATAATTGGATGTAATTCCTAAAAAGTGAAGGCAATACTTTTGTAAAACCACATGAACTGAAGCTGAAAGTCTGTGTTTCAACCACATTTTGACTGTTTAATTTAAAATCTTTTTCCAAAACTTGTGAACTAAACTTTATTGAAGGTGTGAGGATTTTATTCTTTGAGGAATGTGAGGAACACACATTCCTCTCTCTGTCCTCACAAAGATAAATGATTAAACATAAAAACAGTGATATTAGTTAAGAACACATAAAATTATTCTTCAGAAATTAAAAAGAAAGCTCATTACACTTTATAACAGCTGTTGTATGGGAAATTAGAACAGCATAAATAGCAAGACATCCCCAATTCTCAGATCAGTTGGCAGTTAAAATTTGGCTCAAAATACAACTGTTGGCTAAGTTTACCAACCTAAACTCTCACCAAAGTGAAGTTGTTAAGTGCACAGAAATCTTACTACCCAAAAAAGAAAAGTAAATTACATTTTTTAAATTATTCTTTCATTTAAGGAGCAAGAGTAAAAGCTTTAACAGACTATAGGTCACACTTACAGGAAAAACATGATCATTTACAGCTGTAGGAAGTCAACTGTAGTGTACAGTAACAAGTTCAAGAGACAGATGTCTCACTGAGTGGTAACAACTGTACAGACTTGCATCGCCATTAAAGATATACAGTAGTTACTGACATATGTGCTACTTTTGGATTGAACCTTTATTTTTTATTGCTGAGACTCAATTTAGGGAAAAAGATAAGAAGAAAGAATTTATATTTGTATTTCAGTTTGATGAAGTTTTATTTATATAGGGATAATTTTAAACAAATGCTTTTCCACTCTAACTGAGCACTCCATGTGCTTTTTACTACAAGCCTCATTCACCCATTCATCCACACATTCACACAGCGCTTTATTCTATACCTTTAAGTGCATTTAACTATCATGCACACATTCACACTCTGATGGATGCATCGGGAGTAATTTGGGGTTCAGTGTCTTGCCTGAGAATGCTGGGGCATGTAGACTGGAGAAACCAGGGATCAAACCACCAACTGTCCTGTTGGAAGACGTCCCACTCTACTTGATCCAGCCCTAACTATAAGCTTTTCAAAAAGGAAAGGTTTTAGTCTAAATGTAGAGAGGGTGTTTGACTCCCACGTACAAACTGGGAGCTGGTTCCAGAGGAGAGGGGCCTGCTGAAGGCTCTGATTCCCATTTTACTTTTCAGAACTTTAGTGAAGGAGGTCTCATTACTGCAGACCCGAGTGCCTTCATGTATGTGTATTTCTAAAGAGCCAACCTTTGCCATTGTTATAGAGGGTGGCTGAGTATGTGTCATATTTAATCCAGAGGCAAAGACCAGCTGTGTTTGGAGCACAGTGAGGGTCAAGAGGGTGAAAGTGAGTCCAGCATTACCTCCACATGCTAAGAACAGGAAATCCAGCTACATCACTCAAGCAGAAAAGAAATGCTCTCCTCTCTGATCATGGTGATTCATTTCCTGCATTTTTATAAAAGATCCCTTCCCTGGCATATATCAGACTCCTGCTGATATGTCCAGAACTTCACACCATGCTAGAGAAATGCAAAATATTTTATTATAAAGTCATTTAATTTTTCTTTTACAAGTGATTGCGGTAGCAGAACAACAACTCATCATAAAAGTACTCTATCTTTGAGGTGAAAAAAATTGCCTCTCAGCATGAAACGTGTCATGGTCCCCTGTCCTCCAGCTTCAGATCTGCCTCTTTTCATTCTGTTTTGTTGTCATCTGGGATATTTAAGCCAAGCAGTTCCCGCCACATGCTGCTGGAATGTTTAGCTACCTTTTGTGTAGTAAGCCAGGCCATGCCTATGATCCACATTCTCTGTTATTTTATTTTGTACTGCTGTTTACAGAACTCTCTGTTGCTCCCTTCAGTTCCACTGAACACCCACCCGGACCACCTAACGAACACTGCCTGGCCCACTCTCCCACTCTGGACTTAAACCCACAACTTCTGGAAGTAATGACCCCTTGGATTGCTTGGACTCACCTCTGGACCCTGTGCTCGAAACATTACTCACCTCCCTGAAATATTGCCTAACATCTGCCTTGTACTGTTCTTGTGAACTGTGTCATTCATCTTTGTGACTGATTAAACCGCCTAAACTTCTACTCCTGTGTCTGTCTGCATTTGGACCAGCTTCTATCCAACCGTGACAAAAAGAAACTCATTACTGAGAAATTACTAAGAACTTACTACTGCGAAAGAAGACTGTTGCCTCACTATCTCTGGAACCAAGAGATGGTTTACATATTTTTATAACATTATATTAGTGGAGGTGTATACTACCTGAATAATCAGGGTTTACATCATCAACTGTTGAGATGTGGTTACAAACAACAATGCAGATAATAAAATACATAACAGAGGTCATAGTTCATGAAATGAAGACAACTTAAAATATACCTTCATAGCAAATTACACACCATCGTACCCAAATTAGTTATAGTTTAGTGTGGCTATGCAAAGCCAGGACTTTACTGGAGAAGATGCCTCCCTTCATTCCTTAGTCTTTAGAAGCCTACATAACACTGCACACACACACTATAAATCCCAGCTTCCCACAGGAGTTTTTCCAGTGAGACAGGATTTGATTCCTGGTAATTAAGAGTCCTTACATGGCATTCAGATTAGCTTCCTGATTTGCTGATAAACCTGATTAAAAATTATATACAAGAAAACCCTGAAGTAGAGGTCTGTTCTAGGAAGTGGGTTTACCCAGTTATCTGGATAACTTTGCTAGGAACAATATGAAACTTCCTGGAATCATAAACACAGATCTATAACAGAACGTTTTTTTAGCTTCGACTCAGAATTGTCTGATATCCCAGCACACTTGCTTCTTGAAAGGTGAGGGATTGAAAGAATTATATTTCTAAAACTCCTGGAAAAATGAAACATCCTGTATAATTTAAGTGGAAGAAATGAGACTGAACTGACATTTCGTTTACCTAATTTATTCATATTTGAACAGCTGAACAAATTTTCAATGTGGGCGGCAGTGAAGGAGTTTGGAATCGGGCAAAGCATCAGCTTGCCTACTAAAGACACTTTGTTTCCTTGCCATTGGTGGGGTTAAATGCCAGGAATTGAAAGCCAAAACTCTGTTCCTGCTGTTCCTAAAATACGTGCCTCTGAGCAAAAACATCACATGTTCTGACAAAAAACATCCCCAAACCAGATGAAACCAGATACTACTGCTATTGAGCCCTAAATTGCTGTCAACACAGCAAGGTAACAGGATTAGATTTTAACCTCCAGCTGTTTACCACTGTGGTAAAATATAATAATTGATATATTTACTTGTACTTTTGTTTTTTGATACTACTTTACTTTATGGTTAAGTCCATGAGTTTTGGGACACTTTTCTGTAATGCTCTGTACAGCACCACAGTGGAATTTAAATCAAACAGTCAAAATGTGATTGAAGTACATACTTTCTTTAACTCTAGGTGTTTTACAAAAGAAATTCATCAACTGTCTAGGTATTACAGCCGTTTTATTTATGGTCCCCCATTTTCAGAGTGTCAAACACAAGCAGTTTCATATAAGCTCTAAAATACAGAGCTCTAAAAATAAGCTCTAAAATAAGATTTAGAGTTGACTCCGAATGTTGAACTGAGTAGCTGTTCACTGAAACTCTCCGTACGAGGTCCAAAGAGATGTCGACGCCAGTGAAGGAAGACATGGTTAGGCTGAAATATCAAAAATCATCAGACATACAGTAAAAACTTTAGAAGTAATCAAAACAACAATCTGGTACATTCTGGCACTGGCCAGCCCAGCAAGACCTAAACACCTGGAAAACCATGGAAGACACCTGAAGTAGATAATCGCAGAGTTCTTTCCTTGATAAAGAGAAACCCTTCACAACATCTACCCAGGTCAAGAGCACCCTCCAGGAGGTAAGTGTATCATTACCAGTCTACGATCAAGAGATGCGTTCATGAATGTGAATACAGAGGGTTAACAATAAGGTACTCTCTGCTTAGAGTAGTGGTTTACACTTTTGCCTTACAAACACAAGGTCCCTGGTTTGGTTCCAGGTGGGGATGCAAGGCCCTCTCACCATGGAGGGTTCTGTCTGGAAAAGCATCTGATGTAAAACCTCTGCCAATATACCAATGTGGACCTGTTGGGAAGAATACAAGGCAGCAGCCGAAGATATGTTTCACTCTTTGCTTATAATCAGGCTAATGCTGCAAAACTGATTAGACAATGCCTCACAGTGCAAAAGGAAAATGACCCAAAGTAAACTGCAAAAGCAACCCAAGGGTTTCTCAAAGTAAAGAAATAGAGTATTCTTCCATGGCCAAGTCAGTCGCCTGAGCTCGACCCAACAGAGCAGCTTTTCAGTTACTGAAACCAAAACTGAAGGCAGAGACCCATAAATAAGCAGCAATCACATTTTGACTGTTTCATTTACACTGTGCTTGTGTACAGAGGCAAAATTACAAAAATTAATTGTCATTGTTTCAAAATGTATTGATCTATGTGTACACAGAAACATCGAGTACACAAATTCTTAAGTTTTCAATTTAAATGTGTATTTCTCTCTACATCAACGTTCTGAGGTTTCATTATTTTTGTTACTTGCTGATAAATGGACACAGAGTAACTCAACAGCTGCACAGAATTTCAAATCCTAAAATACTTAGATTCTGCTCAAAAAAAGCCGACCTGGAACCTGTGCTATCAAGGAAGTCCCATATAATCAGGATATCTTTTCCTTATCTTCAATTACCCTACTATCAGCAATTAGTTCTCAGGCAACAGTGGCTCTCGGCTGGGTAACTTAACCCAGGGCTTTCCAATCTAAATGCACTGAAAACATTAAGAAAGAAAAAGAGAGCAAACTTCGCCTGTGACAGATTATCTGAAAGAAACAAATATAATCCAGAAGTTCTTGATGAACTGGACAGACAGTGACATTTGGGGCAATTGGTAAAACTACATTAAACCACACGTGCGGAACTTTAAACAAAACAAAGTGTAAATTAATCTCTATATGAAAAAAATCTGTGTTTAACAATGACAGAATCAAACTAATTATATTCTGCTCTCCTCAGAGAGGCGTTTCTGGACCATTTGTCTTCTGTCTGTTCAAGGAGCTCATTTATACACATCTACACTCTCTCTCAATCTCTGTATAATTAGATTGCTTAATTTGCACATGAAATTATGCTCTACCTCATGCTTGAATGAGAATGCAGTAATGAGTGACCTTTAAATGCACCACAGAAGTATGCACATCTGGCTTTAAACGGCAGCTTGGTGTCCCCAGCCAAAATTGCTCTAAAGTGTTTCATGTGTTCTTTTGATTTTTTTCATTATTAATGTAACTAATTTATAAGTGCTTTTTATCTGATATACATTAAAACAATCTTCTGGTGACACTGATATTTCTGTGTAAGAGTATGCTTTTGAACCATTGTTCTGTACCTGTGAGTCGCGGCTGAAGACAACCACCCCTTTGTCAGGTCTCCTCTTGGGCAGGGTTTGCACAGCAGCATGGTGGTACTCCATCCCCGTCAGCCGGTTCCTGTAGCCACCCAGAAAGGCCTTCTGCTGGCGGGGGCGCTCAATCTCCACCACCACCTCCTGGAACACCCCCTCATCTGGAAGTCAGAAAGACATCAGCTGAACTGTGTTTAAAGACGGAGTTGCTCTCAGGGTTTGCAGACTGCGTGAAGTCACCATCATTTTGAGGAGTCTCTGTCATTCAGTGTCTGCTTCAGAAATCTCACACACTCTCAAAACAGATGTGTTAAACAAACATCTGCTTTCATACCTGCTTGGACTAGGACAGTGATAACATCTGGCATGCTGTCGTGCTCTGGGGGATGCAGGGGGCGGAGCGGGTGGGAGCTCGGGTCGGTGGAGCTCATTTCCATCCGGGTGGAGCTGTGAGGCCTGATGCCAAGCTCCATCAAACTCTTCCTCTCCTCCACCACTCTGCCTAAAAACAACCATAGACTGACCGGTGGCACAGACCCTCACATGTTGTCATTTCAGAACGCAGAATTGCATTTTATTTCACTGTACATTGTAAGATTATGGCTGCAGTTCTTATAATAATTACTAGATGGTCAGTAACTGCATTATTCCACACCTAGAAAGACTTTGCTGGAGTGTAGACTGTCACAACCTGGCTCAGAATATTCACTTATCAAAATGTGTATGTATTAGTGGTGTAAAGCATGTATGGTTGACTTGCAGTGCATATGAAGAGCAAAAAAATGAAAGCACATGCTGTTGGAGAGCAAGTTAAAAGAATGGGGTCGTTTTATAGCTGGAGGCACCAGACCCTGGTGTAGCTCATTCAGTGAATCATTCTCAGATTAGCACTAGCAGGGACAAAACACAGCACACCAAAAAACAAACTAGAAATAATAGTGCTCAGAGGGAGGAGGTCAAGCTTAAAGTCAGAGTGGGCTAGGTCACCCTGGCAACTTATGCTGAACACATAACCTGGTCTGGAGCAAGCTGTGTTCAGAATTTGACCTAAAATCGAAATGACCTAAAAACGAAAGTGCTGCATTTTGTCCATTTCTTTTTTCTCAGAGTATGCTGAAAGAATACATTTCATATGATGCAACCTGTTGAAGCCCTACAGTAGGGCAAACTGTGGGTTGCCATCTGTGGGATGTCATTTGCATGCATTCAGTTGATGCTGGAGATGTATGAATGTTTTTATGCTTGGACCTTATTTGCTGCCAAGGCTGTTTTGCACTGCTGTAAACCTAGCTAACAGGACACAGATTTGACATTTGATCAATTTATAAGATATTTCTCACAGAGAATATAAATTCAATAACAGTATTTCACTAAAGTGATTTCCATGTCTCTTTTGTCTGACTATGGGACAGTAACAGACCCAAACACACTGAATAGCCTTTAATCTTTAAATGTATCAAGTATAATTTTCAGAGCTCTAATATACGGCTATCACATTAGAAACGGCAGCACCGAGTGACATGCTAAGCTATATGAACTTCTTTAGAGATCTTTATCATCTGTTAACCTGGTAATGTCATTGATTGGAGAAGGAGGTACTCAGTCAATCCATTTTATGCAGAAAAAAAGGTGAAGTGATGCCTTTTTATGAGAGAGGTTTTGTCAAGCTGCTCATTGCAAAGAATGTCTAGCTATGTTGAGCATCACTCAGGTATCTTTGGGGCCATCATAGCCTGTGGAGCCATCAAAGATTCTTCTTGATTTGTCGAAGGTTTTTGGATACAGCTGACCATGCTGCCTTGGTAAACAGACTACACAGTAAGATGGTTTGCAAATTACTTCAGCTACAGTACAACACAGTGTGTCCACTTCAATGGGTCTGCATCAAAAAGAGTTTCCCAGGGATCCATATTAGGACCACTTCTCTTATCGCTACATAAATAACCTCTATGATATTTTATCTCATGCTGTGTTCCAGTTTTACACAGACACAGGTATCTATTGTTCATTCTTCTACTACAAACCCTTAAATTTCTGCGGCCTGTGTTTGATATTGTTCAGTTCCATTTAACTTAAGTTGGTTTTAAATGCTGGCAAATCCAAGTCCATGTAATTTTCAATTTTTTTCATCTAAACTTACTGAGATCAAAACTGCTCAAGAGGCTGAAAATGAAATGGTCATAAGTATTGAGGTAGCATTACAAATCAGAATTTGTCATTTCAAACTCACACTGAAAAGCTTGTGTCCAAGCTGAAACTAAAATTGCATTTCTTTTTTTTAGGAATGAATTTTGTTTTTCACTCAGGTGAGGAAACATTTCATTTCTGAAACTTTTTTCTTTTCCAACCTTTAGATTCAAAGTGGGGACACAAGCCCCTCTCACCATGGAAGGGAAGGGCATCTGGCGTAAAACCTCTGCCAAATTACCAATGCGGATTAATCCACTGTGGCGAACCCTTAGGGAGTATACAAGGGAGCAGCCGAAGGTGCATTGATTTATGGTGATCTGCTCTTTATGAATGCACCTCACCAGCACATAAATAGAGTGGATACTTACTGTTTCTCCTTGGAGGGACTTGAAGGTGCCAGATTTGGTTACTCTGGGGGAGTTTAAGGCCACTGTAAATTCTCTCAGTCAACTTGATTGCTGTTGAAGTTGCTCGACATGTGAGCCAAATGTTATGTTCACTTGCTTGTGTTGTGTGTCATTTGCATTTGTTTTTTTTTTGTTACAATTGTGATTGGCCTCTTGAAAATAAAGGACGATACAGTCATGCAGTCCTATGAACAAGTAAGTCCAACATTACCGCTTTCATAGGAATAAAATAAATAGCAGCAGGGTGTTGCTAATCAAATGAATCGAATAAAATGATCATCAGCCAGTGTGCGTGACACTATAAAAGCAGAACTTTTGGCAGTTGCTGGTTGGGAGCATTCAGGTATGTGTGTTAACACACAATCTTCCCAGGAGCAGAAGCAAATTCACTCAAGGTCAGACCATGCAATGCCTAGAGAAATTGCAACCCCTCTCCAAGAGCTGCATCTCAGACTGTACAAGCCTTTGTTAGCATGTTACGGGTTCATGAACATGAACATACAATTAAAAAAGACTGAACCAGTATAGCTTGTTTGGAAGGGTTGCCATGAGAAAGCCTCTTCTCTCTAAAAAGAACATGGCAGTATGGTTTAGGTTTGTAATGTTGCATGTGAACAAACCACAAGACTTCTGCAACAAGGTTCTTTTGACAGCCTTACCCAACCACGATTGGCAGAAGCCAAACACAGCATATCAGCACAAATACCTTATACCAACTGTCAATATAGGTGGAGAGGTGATATATTGTTTTGCAGTCACAGGCTCTGGATACCTGGCAATCATTAAGTCAACTATAAACTCCTCTGTATACCAAAGTATTCTAGAGTCAAAGGTGAAGGCATCTATCCCACAGATAAAGCTTGACCGAGCTGGGTCATGCGATAGGGCAACAATTCCAAGCACATCTGCAAATCTACAACAGAATGAAAAAGAAAAGAATCAAGGTGCTGCAATGGCCCACTCAAAGTCCAGACCTCAATACAACTGAACTACTGAGGCGGGACATTAGGAGAGCTGTGCTAAAACAAATGCCCATAAACATCAGACAAATGTAAGGGGGTGACATAATGTCACTGAGGCGGAAGCAGAGGCTGCAAACTGTTTGTTGAAGAAGGTGATGAAGATGAGAACAGAAAAGCCAGAAAAAGTGTCTCTCAGTCCGACTTCTTGTCACTGCTTGTCCAAACCTGGTCTAAACCCAACTCATGTTCCCTGTTAGTAGGAGAACAATCCAGTGCTTTAATTCTGCTTCACAATGATAGGAAGAGCCAGTATCGAAGGATCAAAAATCAATGTCACTATGAACGCTTGCAGAATTCCTCAATAATGATGTGAGAGATCGATAAAGTCATACAGAAAATGATTACATCAAGTTACTGCTGCTAAAGGTGGTTGTACAAGATACTGAAACATGGGTTGTGTTTAGTTTTTCACAAGACTGCATAGAGTCCTGTGAAAACTTCCTTTTCATAAAATTGCAAAGAAATATGGCAAAACATACATAAATGAGTGACGGTTCACAGTGAGTGCAGCTATAAAAAGCTCTTTTCAGTGTGTTAAAAGCAGCATTTCCAAAGCAAAAACCAATGCAAAGGAAAAGACAGACAAGCGAACAAAAAGAGGTGACAGTCATCTGTTTCTTGTGGCAGTCAAATTCTAATTATATGGCATTCTTTGCTGAGGAGAGCCTTGAGTTTAGTGTACGTAAAAACTCTGTTCTTACTTATAAGAAAGGTCTTGATTCACTGTAAGCTGATAAAAGAAATCCATATTTTTAATGCATGCTTATGCATCTTTGAAATTTTAGAAAATGAGTGAATCACCATTTTTAAACGTGTTCTTTGGTAACTGGTCCTGATGCTTTGGTTGTGTTTCTTCTTGTCTCCTGGTATCGAGCAATGATATATCATTGCTACAATTAAATGATTCCTCAAAAGGCAGAGAAAGAAACGTACCGTCCAGAGAGATCTGAAGCACGTCTGCAGGGACTCTGAGCTCTAATGCAAGATGCTGCTTCAGCTCCTGAATGCTGAGACCGATGGCAAACGCCACAGTCATCACATGGCCCTCTGGCACCAACACCACCTTCACTGCAACCACACACACAGGCACAGTCAAATATGGCAAGATTTACATCTGAAATCTGTCATTTCTATTTGTTGTTGTAGGGTTTATCATGAGAGTATGCCTTTAATGGCTTGGTTTATTTTGATTTTTATAAGGTTCATAAAAAGTATTCATAAATCTCTTTATGTTTATCTGCTGCCCTAAAGCAGGGCTGTCTACTTTATGTCTTTTCTTTAAGACCGCCATCCTGGTTGCTGCAAATAAAGCGTTAACAAGGCATTGATCTTCTTGTTGTATAAATCCTATCAGGCTACCTGGAAACAGTAGAATACATCTTAGACACTTGCACTGTGCTTCATCCACAATCACAGAGTTTCCATCAAGTCATGCCTTCATGTTTTATCACTGCACAATAAACCAAAGTGAAATTCAAATGACACTGATGTATGACAGAGCAGAATGAGTCACTCTGCAAACAGATCAGTCCGATGGACACAAGCTCTGGAGTTATCGTCATAATGGAGAAAACTTATGGAGAAATCAACAGATAACTGAAAAGCTTACTGAATCTGTCTTTTGTTTGAGTTTTCTTTATGTATTATGCCACTGTATGGATATCATTCTGTGTACATATATAGAGTTTTAAGACACTAATGAAAACCAAGCTTTTTGATGATAAGAGATACTGTATCTGAGATTGTTTAGGTCCAGGCAGAAACACAAGCATCTTCCATAATGGGAGGGTTGCATCAGTAAGGGCAAATCACCTATGTGGATTCATCCTCGGTGGTGAGCCCTTGGGGAAATACAAGGGAGCAGCCAAAAGTGCATTTTTTTAAGTCCATGACTGAAGATACAAATGAGTCCCATTTGGACTCATTTGGATCTTCAGCTGCTCGCTTGTTTTCTCCCCAAGGGGTCACCACAGCAGATTATTCCACATTTATAATTTGGCAGATGCTCTCCGTGACACAACCCTCTGGAGGGGTGTCCCCACCTAGAATTGAACCAGGGACCTTTCACTTATAAGGCGAATGTGTAAACCACAACACTGTGGGGACCATCTATACCTGTTCTTATTTCCTGTTATTAATATACTACAAGCCCAATTCCAGAAAGGTTGGGACACTTCATCAAATATAAATAAATACACAATGTAATGATTTCACTAACCAATACTTTACTCACAAAAGAACAGAGAAAATAGATCAAATGTTGAAAAGGGAGACATTTTACTCTTTCATGAAAAATATCTGCATTCTTTTAAATGGCCTCCAGAATGTGATAGGTGGGATTACAGAAAGACATGTATAGAAGTTATTTAGTACATTTTAATGAATTGTCCAGGATACGCTCATAAGTGAAGGACTTGTGATTGATAAGTGATTATTCAATGAGTATGTGGTTTCATAGTCAGCTCCACCCACATCCACCCTGTTTCACAATGGCGAAAATGCTTGTCTTGAGGCTTTAAAACAGAACTTCATTAACCAATGGGTGACTGCATCCATTTCATACTATATGCAACTTTGATACTGTTAATGATCCTTGTAGGTTACAGCTGCTATTCGGGACATTAGGATTAATAGAATTATCTGGCTCCATTCTGTCCTGAAAATATGGTGTCTTCTGGACCCCCCAAAAAACCCAACACAACCCTGCCCAAAACCCTAATGTTTAGGTTTTAAAATGTGGAGTCCAAAATTAAAGGGAAAGGTCCATCTTTTATATAGAAGCTGTGTTTGAGCCACAAGTTCAGACCTCAGGCTGATCTACTGCTCAGTTTCTACTTTTTGAGCTGTATTATGTCAACATGAGCATATTTCCTTAATATGGTCACCTGAGGCAGAAGGTTCTGCCTGTGAGCTCAGAAGCTCCACGTTCCTGCTGCAAACCTTTTGTTTAAAAAGGGGCATCCAATCCTAAGAAAGGTGGTTCAAAGGGAGGGTGTTAGGCTAAAATGGCTTGTTTCACAAAGACATGAGACACTTATCTATGAATAAGGAGTTTTTTAAAAAAAATAGTAATCATGAGAAGCTTTTCTAGTGGTGGTCAATAATTAAATGATGTGGAACTGGAAATGACCATAAAAGGTCCACTTTAGGTTTTCCTCAAGCCTCACCCGTTGCTGTTGAGTTACCAACATTTTCTGTTTCTTCAGACTCTGTAAGCTGCTCATCACCATTGGGAGAATCAGCCTGAGTTTCAGCTTCTTCCACCATCTTCACTACATCTGCACATACAAAAGTGTTCAGATTATCACAAAGAACTCAAGCGAATTGCAATATATGACACTTATGTAAAATAACTGTATTTATTCTCTGATTGATCAACCAAGTTCATTTATAGTTATGCTGCAGTATATTAATAAAATATTTGCCTTAAAAATAAATAAACATAAGTTTTGGTTTCATTTTCAGATGCAGGAGACCTTTTAAAAGGAGAGCCCCACATTTTCAGAAAAAACTGGGATATTTTCTAAATCATAATAGAAATAATAGAAATAACACTCTGTGAATTCATGTGAACTTTTATTTATCTGACAAAAATGCCATGAAAAGATGTTCAATACTTTTATTAATCAACTTCATTGTATTTTGTAAAAATCAATACATTTATTTGATGGCTGCAACACACTCAGCAAAAGCTGGGACAGAGGCTTTTTTGCCATTGTGTTTCATAACTTTTCCTTTTAATGACACTTTTAAATGATTTTGGAACTGAAGTACTAATTGTTGTAATTTTAGTGTAAAATGACAGTCAGTCTGTTGGGTGATTGAACTTTTGAGTCCAAAAAACAGCAGACTCTCTCTGATACCATTTTCACTCCTTACAAATGATGCAAAAGTGTTTAAGTCCACCCCTCACTTGGACTCAGTTCTATCTAGGTGAATGATAATGGCACTGTGAGTCATGCAGCTCCTCGGGAAAGGTAAAACAGGGATTCAAAAAAGAGAAGAAAGAAAGGAAACTGAAGAAAGTCATTAGGCCTACTGAGCCAGTGTACTGTAATTTCAGTTACAGTTTCATAAACACACCTAAGTTTGGACATTTCAAACATCAAACTCTGAGGAAAGTTTGTGGAAAATCAGCAGAATCTACAGGGCACAGATTCTGTGTGGATCGGCTTATTAGCACCAAAAAGGTTGAAAATAGTATCAGGCTGACTGAAGGCAGTTTAACAGGCTAAAATCAATCCTGTATGCGTCAGTCTTGTTGAAGGGTCTGTCTGTGCAGCAGAAGATGTGACAGAGGATGGTGAAAGTGAAGAGAGCAAAGAAAATGCGGGTTGTCTTGAGGGTGACAAGAAGGATGAGGAGAGGACAGATTTATTGAATTTTAATCATTTCCATTTTTGGCTTTCATGATTTGAACCAACACACTATAGTTTAGAAAAGCTTATTCTCATTGTCTGTTTTTGTTATTGAAACATAGATGTTGTGTTTATTATTCATTATAGACTGATCAGGCATAACATTATGACCACCTCTGCAATATCACCAAAATTAGAAACATCCTGTCTCAGAGTGATGCTGAAAAATAGTTCATGCATTTACAGTATCACTTCAAGGCTTGATTATTGTAATTCATTGCTATCTGACTGTTTTAAAAGCTCCCAAAAAAGCCTTCAGTTGATCCAAAAATCTGCAGTGAGAGTACTAACAGGAACTAGAAAGAGAGATCATATTTCCCCTATATTGGCTTCTCTTCACTGGCTCCCTGTTAAATCCAGAATTGAATTTAAAATCCTTCTACTCACTTACAAAGTCTAAAACCATCAGGCCCCATCAAATCTTAAAGACCTCATTGTACCATATTTTCCCAACAGAGCAGTTTGCAGGTTGGATGAGTTTAAATACATGGGGATCAACCATCCAAAGCAACGGAGAGCCAAGCAATGGACAGAGCACAAGAGTGGTGAAGAAGAGAGTTCAGGCAGAGTGGAGTGGGTGGAGATGAGTGCCAGGGGTGCTTTGTGACAGAAGGATAGCAGCAACAGTGAAAGGGAAGGTTTACAAGATGGTAGTGAGAACTGCAACGATGTATGGTTTGGAGACGGTGGCACTGACAAAAAGACAGGAGGTGGAGCTGGAGATGGCAGAATTGAAGATGTTGAGATTTTCCCTGGGAGTGACCAGGATGGACAGGATTAGAAATGAGTACATCAGAGGGACAGCTCATGTTGAGAAGTTTGGAGACAAAGTCAGAGAGGCAAGGCTGAGATGGTTTGGACATGTTCACAGGAGGGATGGTGGATATATTGGACAAAGGATGTTGAAGATGGAGGTGCCAGGCAGGAGGAGAAGAGGAAGACCACAGA